>NQII01006972.1:17828-110591 GCA_002778355.1 Clitarchus hookeri | reverse complement strand
TAAATTTTTGTTTAGGAAAACTATTTGCTTCAGTTTCTCTGGATTTATGGAGCTTCTTTTCTTGTTGCAAACAAGGCCTGCTGTACTGAATAGTCTTTCGGAGGCAACAGACCCACATGNATAGTCTTTCGGAGGCAACAGACCCACATGGTGCTGACAGATACACTTTAGCCACATGTCTTAGAGATTTGTGCTGAGCAGACTTCCAGTACTGTAGTGGGTTGCTGGAAGTGACGAGACAAATTCTCACTGAAATACAACTGAAGTTCTTGCTCAGGACCTACACTACTCGAAGTTGTACTAGATTGAGTCTTATTCCTATGAATTAACGATGCATATAATGATGCGACAGTCAGCTTCCCTATTACTGTCTGTAGCTGTTTTCATTTTTGTTTCACATTTAATAACATTACCAACTTTACACATTTCAGCTAAGAGAAGCTGTTTGGCTGTCAGCAGCCTCTGAAGAGGAAAAAACTGTGTCCTTGAATCTAGGGTCTAGCAGTGTGCTAAGTGCATAAAACTGGTTTGATTCCACTTCTATGTACAGAGTTTTAAGAGAGTGGACCAAGTCAACTCTCATTGTGATCAACCCACCCCCTTCAGCTTCAAGTCTGTGTATTAAGCCATTAACCATTGGTATAACTTCTGAAATACAAATGTCTTCATTACTTATGGCAAGTGTGGATATTTGGAATAATTTCAAGAACTGCACAATCTGATCCATTAGAATCCATTCAACATTTGAAATTTCCTCCTTGAGATTTAAATTGGGGGAAAGGAAAGAAATTGCTCCCCTCTGCTCAAGAAACCTACAGAGCATCAAATATGAACTATCCCACCTAGTAGGCTCGTCCTGAATCAGCTTATGCTGTGGGATATTATTTGATGCCTGGAATTCCTTCAGCAACTTACTAGCTGATATGGAATGCTTAAAATGCCTTCCAATCCGGCGTGCTTTTGTAATCAAGTTGGAAACCCGTGTTTGTGAAAGAATGGCATCTTTCACAAGTTGGAGAGTATGGGCACTGCAGCCAACACTGTTTAAATTAGCCACCTTGCAAGCAGCAACCATGTTGGCAGCATTGTCTCGCACAAATACATGTACTTTGCGCTGCATACCCCAAGTTTCTAATTGACACTGAATTAAACTTTCAATGCTTGCAGCAGTATGGTACGTATGATTGAATGGCACAACATCAAGACAAACAGTTTGCCTTAGTGAAATTTTCACCAATGAAGTGGCATGTCAGGGACATGTAATCATCAGTAGACGATTACCACATATCAGTAGTGAAACTGGCAATTTCTACAGACCTCAGCATCTCTCAGACTTTAGATTAAACTGTGGCATACATATCTGGTATCACCTTCCTCGACAGGGTTGTTCTATGTACTTCATATCTAGGTTCAAGAAACTGTAGTAGTTCTTTAAAACCTGAAAAATGATAAGAAGTATTTCATTTTACAGTAATTTGAACAGACTAACAATTCTAAGGGAAGTGTTCCTTTATTGGNAAAAATGATAAGAAGTATTTCATTTTACAGTAATTTGAACAGACTAACAATTCTAAGGGAAGTGTTCCTTTATTGGTACTCCTACACTGCCATAGCCTACTTCACGCATATACCTACTTTCATTCATTAAAATTTATTTTATGTCAGTATTTTAAGGAATCACCCTATTGTTTGAATATTCTAACCTAAGTTTCTTCTGTACAAACTCTTTTTTCATCACTAACCTAATATTCTGTGTTCTTATAGAGTGTAAAAGTCCCATTAACAGGTCCATGCCCTACTTGTAGGCTAATGCAATACATTATTTCAAAATTGTAATTTTTATTTATATATATTAATACATTTGCTTTTATTAACTCTAGTTATTAGTTACTGGTTGGATCATCCTTTCTAATGAGGAAGGATATGCCTGCACAAATTCTATCACAAAGAAAATGTTTACATTTAAGTCGGCAAACTTTACATGCATAAAAATTTGGACTTTTTTTTTTTAAATTTATGTAAGTCGCAACCATTTCTGAACAAGTGACTATCGATGGAATCCTAATTGAACGCTACTAAACACTAAAATACCAAATGGTCAATTCAAACACGGCCTTAGTCACAACCACAAGTACTGAATTGGCCTACTATTCTAATAAAAAATATTGAGAGGTACAAAGCACAAGAAAACTGATGGAAAAAATGAGTATGATGTGATGCACATATTAATTATGCATATAATGTATCTGTAGTATTCAACCTACCTTTGTTTTCCACAATGCTAAATGGTAACAGGTCTGTGCAAATCATTCTTCCAACGAGACTATTTATTTTCACAGTGCGGGCATGCGATGAAGGATATGGTTTACTTTTTCCCATTAATTCATACAAGTCATGNGACTATTTATTTTCACAGTGCGGGCATGCGATGAAGGATATGGTTTACTTTTTCCCATTAATTCATACAAGTCATGAAATTTCGGTTCAGAACTGTTTACATCAGGGCTAGATGAACATGTAGCCACACAATCGTTGTCTGAAAATTGTGAAGTACTCGCAATTATGGCATTGCTAGGCAAGTTTTCTCTCCCGGAAAGTTGTGTTGCTAGTTGTACAACAGGCCTAGGGGGACACTGTTGTAATTTAAAGCTCTTCCACTTCAAAGGGTGCGTACATTCAAGGTGCCGTTTCAAGTTGGTGGTACTATACGACCTTGATGATNAAAGCTCTTCCACTTCAAAGGGTGCGTACATTCAAGGTGCCGTTTCAAGTTGGTGGTACTATACGACCTTGATGATGTACCGCCTCTAGAAACCAAACATTTGCAAATATTGCAAACAGCCTTGGATTCNTGGTACTATACGACCTTGATGATGTACCGCCTCTAGAAACCAAACATTTGCAAATATTGCAAACAGCCTTGGATTCCGGAGTTTTGCTTACAGTAAAAAAATTCCAAACGTCACTTTTTCTTCCAAATATTTTGGAGGTAATCGTAAATATTAATTATTGTTACTATTATATGTGTTACGCTTATTAAATGTTAAGTTTTGTTCATATTGCAAGCTTGCCTAGAGGGAAAATACATTTTGTTATATAAATGTTTCGTAAACAATCGTGCAAAACGTGCCTAATTTTGCTTTAGAAATAAAACAAAGATGGCTACACATGGTTGGCGAGAGTGGAAACAACAAAAAAGGCTTGGATTTTTTCGTTACATTTGGATACAAATCACCTTAATGTGCATCTCATTTTGAACACCTATAAATTACTATTTTATCATGAAGTTTCGTTTCTAAAACTAAAAACTGATGTCTTATGACCACGTAAAAAAAATGTATCAATTAATCTACGAACTTTCATATCCGCGTATTTTCTGCTTGTCTGATGTGCGTTAGCACTGCCTCCAGAACAGCCAACGTAATATTAATATCTGGTCGTTCGTGCATCAGCTGATGAGGATTTTGTAAATGGCGCCTTTGTTTTGAATGTCACGCCACTCAGACTGTCCGACACTGGCCTTATCTGAAATGAACCATACCTGGGATGTCTGAATTCCACTTTAATAATGCCAGGTGGCTGTCTCCTGAAGGGATGGACGAATCCACCTGGGCAAAGCGGTGCAGAATGCCATGCTTGATTGCTCTTAATATAATAAAATACTTGTGACTAGCTGTGAATGCAGTACAGTAACTGTTTTATGTGGTTGTAAAAAATGCTGCACACTACCAGGCGACACTTTGGAGCACTAACTTCAGTCTACAAGCCAGTTCAATGCCACTTGGTGCATCACGTCGTAGGTCGTGGTGTGAGCTGCAACGACCAAACACTAAGATGTGGCAAGGTGTATTATGGTGCTAGATCCCTTCCTCCCGAGGAAACTATAATCGTGTACAGGTGGACGTGATCGCACAGGATTGATTCATAACAAAATCGATCAAGAGTGCCTTCCACACAGATGGTGGGACCTAGAGAATACCACAAGATCATTCCCCATACCATAACACTGCACCCACCACCTTGTGTTCGTACAGCAACAGATGCAGGGCGACTGATAACTGCCATTTCTTGTCGGAAATGCTGATGTCCATCTGTTCTATGTAGTTGGAAAAATGACCAGCCTGAGGTTACCTGTAGCCGATCAGCAGCACTCATCACCATAAATCTTAAGAAAATGTCAAATGTGCGTTGATAAAGGGAATTAGTGGTAGTCTTAAAAACAGGATTTTTTTCCTCTAGAAGTTAGGGTATTTTTCGCAAGGAAATAATCGTTGCAAAAAAAATTTCCATTAAACAGCAACAAAACTGCCAATTTAAAATTATAGGAATAAAGCAATATTTCTCAAACAATTATGCCTTTATACAGCAGACATGAAAAAATGGAGCAATTCAAGCAGAAACCTGCATTTAGGTAGCACGAAAACAGCTATTTTTGACAAAACTAACACCAATATTTGCAAGTGTGTACATACCACATTGAAATCACTCCATAAGTAGTTGCATATAGCTTTTATAGCCCACACAAAGAGTGCCAATTGGANGTACATACCACATTGAAATCACTCCATAAGTAGTTGCATATAGCTTTTATAGCCCACACAAAGAGTGCCAATTGGAGCACTTTCTTCAATTACAACTGCCATATAACCATGACAGTGTTTAGTTTCTGCCCTTCACTTCCTCCTTCCCCAACGAACATGCAACAAAAAACACTTCCTTTAGTGGAAAGTCTATTTGCTTCAAAAATATAGTTAAAATAGTCTGTGCTATGATGCGGACCCCTTCACCCCCCAGAATTACGCTGTCCCTCGCAGAAAGCTAAGTGGGAGTGAATTGTACNTTGCTATGATGCGGACCCCTTCACCCCCCAGAATTACGCTGTCCCTCGCAGAAAGCTAAGTGGGAGTGAATTGTACCACAATAGCAGCATACGCTCATTCTGTTTGGAAGAAGTCTGTCAAATAAAAAAAATATTCCATTACTACATAGATTTACCCTCAAAATAATTACTGAAAATGTACTTTGTGCTTGTTAAAGTGACACAGCACCTAAGTTTAATTCTTTAGAAAACATTTGTGTATGCGCTCTTGGATAAACAATTCTAAAGGACATCTAAATTAAACTAATATTTCATTTAAAAAAAACCTTGCAAACAGCAAAACTATAAGCAGACTTAAAACAATTTTACAGTTATTATCAGGCACTGCAAGGCCTCACAAATTGAGGTTCTACTGTATTCATAAATTTTTTGTCAGGTAAATTCAGAATTTCCTTATTTTACTGTGAAAAATTTAAGCACAGCCACTTCTCAGGTTATGAATGTCAGACTTCACATTGCTTTTATTACAATATTTTAAATACTGAAATGACTACCTGGAGCTTAAGTGCCACATGCACAAAAGCTGGTAATTTGGCAACCCCCAACAAAGGCAGCAAATGATATTGTAAAAGACTGCCACAGCAGACCAGTTGGGTGGGAGCAAGCATCTCTCCCCCACATCTGTCAAAGAAGGGTAGCATATACAGCCCTACCCTCGTCCCACCCAGGACAGTCTTAGTTTAGTACTTGGAATAAGAACGGCAACTGCAGACTCAAAACAGCAGCAGTTAAACCTGCCGTATTCCCTCAACACCACCCTATTTGGTAGCATGGCCAAGTATAAATTAAAATATTTCTCAACATCAGCTGAAAAAAAAAAGTATGTATATCTGTGCAAGTTCCCATATTGTAATACCGGCCAATTATTTAACATCAGGTATTGGTACCGGTACAGCTCTATTTCAAACGCATAAATATGAAAACTTGCACTTTGAGATTTTCTGCATAGAAAATTAAACACATCCTTAAACAATGATATTGAAATCCGTTGACAACTACCTCTACCACCAGAATTTTCGTGACAGTAGACACCCTGAAATCACAACTATACAACCAAAGCAGCCAAGTGAGTAGTCACAATGGCTGGACAAACACAAGTCAGGTCGNGGGGGGGGGGGGACTACGGCAGAGGTGTATCCAGTTTAAATACATGCAACAAGAAATTGCTCCCGAGACTGTAAACCAAAAAGCAGCAAAAAAGTATTTTTTGGCAGACTTCTCTAATTCTTCCACCCAAATGGTTCTCAGGTTACTCTAAACTGCACTATAAAATGGTGTTCAAGAAAAACTATAGGTTAACATTTTATACAGGTGTTCTTACCTTATTGCTGCAAATTTTCAGAACAATTACTTGGCAAAAGCAAAGTTTCTAAAATCAGGGAATTACTGTAAAAAAAAACTGTAACTTGACACCCAAACAATGAAAAAATAAAGTTAATACATAAATTTCTGTTCCTTGTCCAACTTCCACCAGTCAAGCCTGCTGCTCATACCACCCAGCAGATGGATCAACAACTTAAAAAAACCGCAAAGTAAAATGGATCATGTGTAAACAGTACTGACAAGAGTAGTTAAAAAAAAAAAAGTACACTTCCAGTTACAGCAAACATTTAATCAGTAACTTTTACAAAACAAGAGGTGCTAAGCCTGAGTGGCTGCCGCCTCTTCCTTGACGCGGTCCTTCTTCAGCACACCCATGAACGCAGCCTTGTCTGCAGCTGTCTGGAAGCGGCCGTGGCCAAACTTCGAGGATGTATCTATGAACTTCAGGTTGATCTTCTCCAAGGCTTTCCTCTTAGTGTGCACCAGCAGCGACTGCAACCACCCCCAATCAAAATCACCACAAAATATAACATTTTTATTCCTGCAGAATAAATGTTTACTCCGTTACATAGAAGGTCACTAAATTTTGGCACTTCTATAACATTCCCTGAATATTCCATATAGCAAAATACTATAACTCTCTCTGGCAAACTTGTAATACAGCAATTTTTTTACCATCTACCAAAAGACATTACATTGGTAACTGAAATATTCATAAATTTAATTCACAAGAGACAAAATGATTGTTAGGTGTGAATACAAATCTAAATGAATAGTGAAAACTCGCACGCTCAATAGGTATAAAAATAGTCTGAACTCAATTTGAAAGGTACATTACTTAGGAGAATTGAGGTTAAATGTTCGATGTACTACAGTAATACTGGCTTTAACTGTACATTAAGTACTATGTGTTACAAATGACAAATACAAGGAAACGCAGAGACAAATTTTTTTAAAACATTGTGCAAGCAATTAAGTGCATCAGACCCATCATTACTTTTCACAGAGCATCAAATTCCTTTTGGCTCGTAAATATCATCATCTGCACTATACTGTTAACACCCAGTCTCAATCATGCACACGTCAATAAGCACAANTTTGGCTCGTAAATATCATCATCTGCACTATACTGTTAACACCCAGTCTCAATCATGCACACGTCAATAAGCACAATAGCATAACTAAGAAATTTTTCTATAGTTCCTAGTACTAGAAGTACCTGCAAGTGTCGTCTAATTCATTAAGAACAAACAATAAAGTTACATTCTGGAAGGGTAAACCATAAAATTTATTACAAATATAAAAAAGTTTAGCAGACTTTAACAACAGGTTTGTATTAAAGTTCTAAATTGTTTAGCAACACACTATTAAGGATTGTGCAAATGTTTAACAGTGAAGTGCATCAGGCCTATCATTACTTTTCACAGAGCATCAACATCCTTTTGGCTCGGAATAAAGTCATCATCTGCACTGCACTGCACTGTTAGTGTTAATATCCAAACTCAATATGAACAGTACAAAATTGGGCCAAAATGTACACTAATAGATTAATCAGAAAAGAAAAGTTTCTAATACTTTTAATGCACCAAGACTACAATGTATCAGTCTCATTAAGAATATAAGATAAAATTAGAGTTTTGATGTGAATACAGTAGAAATACATCTAGAAACATCACAGTACCATTAATAAAGAAATGTAACATTCACAATTGTGATAAATTATTCACAAAACTTTCAGGTTGTAGCAAAATATTTACTAAAATTGTTTGACCCCAAAAAAACCCCTGAAATACAGCAAAACCACTTGCACTTTTCAAGGAAACAAAGGAAAAGGTGTAAATTGGGGGAAAACTAAATTTCATCTTAGCACATACCTAATTTCCCAACTAGTTTCTTCTGCAGTCAACATTTAACAGTTAAAAAAATTTTAAAATAAAAATACAAATATATTAATATACACCCACACAAAAATAGGCCGAATTTTGACAAATTAAACAAAATACTCGCACATTAACATAGCCAATGACAATTACACAAATTTAAGTGAGACTTTGTCAAAAGCATAATAAACTACAAATATCAAATTAATACACAAAAAAAGATTCAACAAGATCAACACATACCCACACACTTGTTTTCCACATATATTTAGTTTTTTCGACAACTGAAATTTTTTTCGCATAGATACATTTACTTTCAACAAATAAAAAAAAGTATGTCTAATGGTATGCTTAAATTAATAACATGCAGCAGACACTTACTTACCAATCATCAGCTATATACATATCAACATGCATATAGCACGTTAACCTTTTAGGAAAACTCCCTAGATTAAGATACACATGTAAAGAATAGTTGTGGATTCAGTAGTCTGTTACAACTCGCACTGTCAACGGGATGATTTATACAGGTCGCCATCTTGCTTTGAGGCACATAATTTGGCGCACGTGCAATAAGTTACTAGACGTTACTCCACTGAACACATGATCTACGAACTTTTGATTATGATGGAAAAACAAAGATGTAAACTGTTCCAACAAATTAATAATGGGAATATCACAAATTTTGTGATGCAATTTGGTAGAAATGTTACATTACTTCTTATTGCAACAAAAAAAAAGAGGAACTGAAGACAATCTTGCATACTGTGGGAAAACAAATACCAACAATGTAAATTTGAGGTTTATCTGTAACTGCAGTTTTGAGAAACCTACCTTCTGTGTTTCCTTACAACATTATCACTAGTTATGGTTTAAATAATAATTAAGAAAAAAGATAAGCTAACTTACAGTGTTAGTGACAATACAAATCCGTGTAAAATTTAAATATTTAGTTTGTGCATTCGTGTAAAACTGCACTTGTTCGGCTATGTCCATAATCAAAAGCCTGTACATAAAATGAAAATGGGTATTCTTTACGCACGTTGCAGTCATCATGTACACGAGGGCAGTTTACGTACACTACAATGAAACGCACCTTAATTACCTACTCACATTGATATGGACACATTTTTCAACGTGAACCACCACGTTGGATAAAAACAAATGTCAATTATAACAATCCTACTCTTAGAATGACAAAAGGTCTTAATTTTGACTGTTATGTCTCCAACGCTTCAGCATTCCCAAGGCACAGAAACCTTGGCAATTTCCTATGGATGGAATATTTTTATCCCCCAAAGTAGATAACTGGCACCTGTGACTTAATTGTTGAAGTTCACAGGCGTGGCTATGGGGACTACAAGTACTTATTAAGGTTGCACATCTCACCTTGCGCAGTGTAATGACCCTCTTCCTGGTGCCAGCAACACATCCCTTAAGCATGACAAAGTCCTGATTCACCTCTCCGTAATGTGGGAAACCACCCAAGGGGGTGATTGTCTTCTCCGTCAAGTCATATTCTGTTGATGCATTGTTCTTGATAACCTACAGACCCACACAGACAACAGTAATGCTCAACGTCAAGCAGTTATATGCAAAATGAATTGACTGACAATTCAGATAAAACCCAATTGAAGTCACAGGAAAATTATATCGACTATTCAAATAATCATTGACAAACCGTTGACAATTGGGTTATAAAGTAAGTCATATACATGTGCATCTGAACATATATTTTCTTAGCTTCAGTTTTTAAAATGCACAAGAACCAAAAATATTTCACACACCATGACTAATTAAATAAGCTAAAATTTATTATCTAAGTTACTATTCAAAATGCCAATTATGCATACAAATTTTTTTTGTATTGACATACAGTTTACTCAAAACACACAAACAACTCCAAACTACAGGGAAGGGGTCTGATAATACAAAAATGTACAATGCATTGTATGGATTATTAACTTGTCCCATGCAGCCAAATTTTTTTTCTTACTGAAAAAAAAATACTTTTACTTAAATTGTATATAATGGTAAACTTAATTGAGAGAAAAGAAGTTAATGCCAGGAGTCATCCTTGTCTCAGTCCGCCCTAGTGTCATCAAAAATATCAGGTAGCTAACCATAAACATTTTATCAGGTAGTCATCATTGACAAGTGCTGGCACAGTTCTGTACATTTCTAGATAATGGAGAGTATTTTAGCAAGCTAATTACACAGAAATACCAATATTATTCAAAGTCTCGCACAATTCCTGTACACACGTATAAAAATTTACTCACCTCAAAAACATTACAGAATTCACATCTCAGTTCACTAAAGCCACTAAAAATTCTAAAACTATTTTACACAACGTGTAGATGAAAATAAATCACTGATTATGTCATTATAATAGATAAATTTATTATAATAGAGGTCTTCCAAAAAAATTATACCCTTAAAAATCTTTTAGAGCCTCGCCATGTCGCAAAAATTTAATTTAAACAAATGCTTCATCAACAAAGCATTAAATTTTAATACGCAGACATTTTCCTAACAAAATTGTATCGCAGACATAATATTTTGCAGGAAATTAAGAGGATTCACTTACGAAACTATCACATATTATTAATAGGGTTACGTGAATTTGACATTCCCACAACATGAAAACTGAAGATCTGTTATGAAATTTTGTGAAACTGAAAGGAAAAATAATACCATTAAGTATTCAGTCTTAATGAACTCCACAACATTTTAGCTCGTTATTCATAAGAATAATAAAAACCAACAGTTACAAACAAAAATCTTTGCTGGTTATACCTTAAGAATTTTAGTTTCCATATATACAGAATATTCACTCAACGCTAATTATTAACCAAAATAAATTAAGTTTCATATAATATGGTTCCAGTGTAGAAAGATGCATGATTCGTATCTGCAACAAAACCAATTTTTAAGTTAATTTTACTGTTTTAAAATTAATAAACTATTATAACTTCATGATAATAGTCAAAACCCGTATATGCAAGCAATCATAAACGAGTGATAAACCGATGTATTTACAAGTACACATATTATCAGATTCATAACAAAAAAAATTAAGTTTTAATTTTACTGTAAACGTACGAGGACTTATAGAGATGCGCAGCACTTATAAAAATGTCTGAATTCATGATCCATAATTAAACCATTGTTTTAATGTTTAAATACTTATTAAATTTATATTCAGCTGTGATAGCTTCATCTCGAGTGCCAATTAGTTAACTTTCGCCTGAATTACCAGTCCACCTATAAGCAGCCTGCTGCACATTGCGAGAACCATTCATAAAGCACACCTTCCAATTCTGAATGATCAACCCTGAGTAACGTTCTTACACACACCTTCGGCTTCAGCACTGCATCATTCATTAAGTCCATTTTTATAATGTCCAAGAAATCAAATTTTACAACCTGCCTACTCCACTTACTGGAGCTACTTCCATGTGGTATTGCTTGTATCTACATAGTAAACTAGTTTTTAAAAAAAACCTCAAATTCTGTATAAAAACAAAATGCATTTTGATTCTCAAGGAGCCATGTGCAACATGCTGCATGCAAAGCAAACTAAGCACGGCTTGCTGATCAACTTAAATGATGAGCTATGTAAAATACTCCCAAAATGGGAGAAATTATTTTGAGAATTTGAACATAATGGGTTGATTTACACATCCCAACTCAATTAGGACGTAAGGGCCAACATTATTTGGGGCTAGTACTGTCAGTAAAATATAGATCTGACAATATTTTCTGAAAAAAGTTAAATAAAAAAAATGCCATATATAGTAATTTCTTAAAATAAAAAAACCTTTTATAATAGTGTATACATTTTTACCATCAATCTCAAGTCATTTATTATTTTAATTTTATGCAGCGATTTAAGCAAAACATTAAAAATGATTGAGCTTATTATTTTCATGATTCCATGCAGTGACTTTCTAAGCAATAAAATTAAAATTGTGAGTACAAAATTTTACAGGAAACCATAAAAAAATACTGTAATTAATTCAACTTCATAGTGCACAGTTTTCACAGACATCTCGCTGCAAGGCATTCAGACTATGTTATTTCTCACATAGCATTACCTACAGTAGTGGTCTCCACATTGCAGCAAAATTCATTACAACGAAAGAAAATACATCTCAAAACACTCCTATCTAAAGTAAGCAAAAAACAACAACATTGGAAACTATCAAATGAAACAAAGCACAGGAAACTAACAATGTCTCCAACATGTCAGCACTCCCAAGGTACAGGCACCTTGAAAATTTCCTATAGATGGAGTAATTTTATCCCCCAAAACAGGTAACTGGCACCAGTGACTCATCAAAGTTCACAGGCGTGGCTATGGGGACCATATGCATGTTAAAATTAAATCCACAAAAGGAAAAGTTTGAAATAAAAAATACATCTGTGAAAATCCAACACACACTTGCACATGCATATAATTACATGATGCCATGTTCATATTGTTCATGTTGCGCTCATCAATTTATTAAAATTTTAAACTTTTGAATGTGTTGGCACAAAAACACTAATTTCCCCAGAATTAAAAAAAAAAGGCTTGTGTGTTTGTTACACAAGGCCATGTGGTATATGAATAAAAGCTATGATAGTGCACAACTGCAGCAACATAACCTTTGGGCCTACAGGTCTTAACTTCAGCTGCAAACAAAGAAGAAATAGGTCTTTCTAAATGCTCAAGTGAAAATAAATTGTCTACTGATTTAATTAATACTTTTTGTTTTAGTCAGATTTCTAAAAGAGTTAACTTAAACACAACCTCTATATGAAATGGCAAACATTTATAAATATTACTAGTTATCATGATCAGTAACTGTTCAGCTATGAACATCAAGAGTAGGAATAATGTCAAGCATATAACTAAGCAAATAACTAGATGTGACAATTCACAAAATTGTGCCGAATCGCAGATCTGCTGTCAATGTATTAAAAAGCTTTTTGCTTATATTTAAGTATTATGTAGATTACAATAATAGTGAAAACTAGTTATGTTCCCATTTATAGACTTCTTTGGATGTTCCCAACAAATACCCCATATAAACAATGTTAAAAAAATCCTGCATGCTACACCCTTAAATAATTAATTTACCCGCATCCACCGATTAGATATTCTGTCAGAAAACCAAAATACATTCGGAACTTTGTTTACCTGTGAAAAAACTATCTTAAAACTGGTACTACCAAAATTAAGTAGTGCCAAGAGCAGGTAAACAGACACTCCCTAACCTCAAATGCTAGTGTACACAACCAGTTGTAAAATGTTGCAATTGTTAACCACCTCCTAATTTATTTTTGATAATTAAATAACTGAGTTTTAAATTACTCACGTAGAAAAACAGGTAAAACATAATAATTGCAGGCATTTCTTTGTTTCAAGTCAGCAAACAAATATCCGCACAAATAAAACGTGTATGATAACTGTTGTAATGACGCAATACACTTAAATTTTCGAGACTTGGGTGTAGAATTCTTTCGTGGGTACGAAGCTCGGAAAAGTTTCATAATAATTTTAACTGGTTTCCAGTAAAGCCGTGTTGGCTAGTTTCCCGTGTTTGTTCGTGTATCAGGAGTACGGTTGTGTTTCATCATTTCAAACATCGTGGTTTTTTGGAACGCGTCATCATTAGTTAGATTAGTTCCTTCGGCATCGTTTTGTTATACGAGAAGTTCGTTATCCGGAGGTGAGTGCATCAACAAGTTTTTGTGGACCGCAAATCAAGAGACGGTAATAAACGGTAAACCACTGTGGCGTTGTTCCGTATTTGAATGTTTATCTCTGAACGATTCGTACTCTGCATACTGGACATTCGTATGTGAACTGTTGTCATGCTGAACGTTAAATAAATAAATATATATATACATACACTAACTTGGAACTAGAACTTTATTTCATAATTACACTGTGTCCATTCATTTGTCTCTCGTGTTTCTACCCCTCAGCAAGTCGTGGCAANAAATATATATATATATACACTAACTTGGAACTAGAACTTTATTTCATAATTACACTGTGTCCATTCATTTGTCTCTCGTGTTTCTACCCCTCAGCAAGTCGTGGCAAGTAACCAGTCGGCAGTGTAAGCGGCGAAACGTTACAAGATGGCGCCTAACCTTTGAGGCTGCATTATTCTAAATATTATAAATATTTTGTAACGAGCAGAGGCACGCTTCATTACAATATGGCGCCCAACGGCGAGGCTGCATGTTTTTAAATAACATAGTAACGAACCCAATATCCGCTTTATTACACTGTTGTGGTACGGACCAGAACCATTCATAATGGACGGAACTGATTTGAACTTTACTCTCATTCCACAATGGAAACTTNGTTGTGGTACGGACCAGAACCATTCATAATGGACGGAACTGATTTGAACTTTACTCTCATTCCACAATGGAAACTTTATAATTTTTACACCATTACGGTGAATAACCATGTAAATTACAAAAATTAAAGGGGAGTAATGCAGTGATATCTACTGTCACACAAGATAGCGATTGTTGTCTACATAGACTTCCCGTTTANAATTAAAGGGGAGTAATGCAGTGATATCTACTGTCACACAAGATAGCGATTGTTGTCTACATAGACTTCCCGTTTAATTGGAGAAATTTAAAAATATTTAGCGAGCAACAGAATCTTTAGCGTAGTAATATATAATTTCAAAAAATCGGATTTTTACATGCCAAACTCAAAAAACTGTTAAATTTGCCTCCAATGTTTTTAATAAACTTGTTTGTTTAATGTCACTTTTACATTTGGCAAAAATTTAGTGAATATTATGTAAACATTGGGGTAATTTTCGAAATTAAATGCATTTCAATATTTTATAATACAATAATTGAATGATTGAGATGTTTTTTCGTCCAGTACTAAGATATGCCCACTGTTCATTACAGGCAATCNATAATACAATAATTGAATGATTGAGATGTTTTTTCGTCCAGTACTAAGATATGCCCACTGTTCATTACAGGCAATCAACTCAGAATAACCAAGGATGAAAATAAATTTTTTTGAGGTCAGGTTTTACTATGAGGAGTGGTCCACTTTGACTATTCTGTATAGGTAGTGGTGGGTAAAAACACCACTANTGAGGTCAGGTTTTACTATGAGGAGTGGTCCACTTTGACTATTCTGTATAGGTAGTGGTGGGTAAAAACACCACTACAATACACAGTTAAAATAGACCGTTTGGATGCAATGACTTATTATCTCTCTACAGATAACCATCACAGACAAATATTCTGGCTCGCATGCAAGATGGGCAAAGCAAATTTCATACCCCACACAAAGCAATTTACAAATTTAACATTTACTTATAGTCCGTTCACGACTGGAAGAAACTTTTGAAAATAAATATATGAAAAAAACACACTAGTCGGTAGCCACATGCATATAACATTACAAACAGCGGCGAGCGCGAATACAGTTATGCCATTACGTTGGCAGCACAAAGAGAGTAAATAGTTCCAAAGTTTAAATGTAATTGTTAATTTATCTCTTACAAATGGGTGTCGAAAAGACTTGTCTAATTACAAACATAGTTAGATATTTATTTTTGCAGTCGCATGATCACACTCGAGGTGAAAGTAACACAGCCATTTGTTTACTAACCTTCGTTCCTTGTGTTGACTCGAGTGCCAGAGAATTTGGGAGATTATCTAGTTTAACCTACAATAATTCATATATTTGTCTTGTTTTACTAATATCCGCTCTTTATTATTTGGTGATTAATAACGCAATTTCACTTTGTGCTCAATTTCTCGTACCTATTCCTTTTGTTTGTGCGCGTTTCGTGCAGGTCTTCTCTTGCCACTATATAACGTTGCAGTATTTGCACATAAGAATTGTTTTCACATTGTCGAAGATGTAGGTAGAATCTTTCACTCACAAACTCTGCCGCCATGTCGAAAACCATCACAACCATCTTTAAATACGCCATTTTAACGCCTGTAGCAATTTCAATCAATACTGAAGATCTTGCCTTCGATGTACGGGAATTTATCGAAAGCTTCTAACAATCTATTGTAAATTAACTATTGATTCATCAAAATTAANTGCCTTCGATGTACGGGAATTTATCGAAAGCTTCTAACAATCTATTGTAAATTAACTATTGATTCATCAAAATTAACCTCATTTTGGTTTTATAGAATGAAATGTTTATCGCTGGCATCGCATATTCTTGTGAAATTCACAAGACTAAAAACTTTCCGCTTGTGGAATATCCATTAAATATACACATGGCTTTTATAATGGTATGGCAATGTTTGTTTACCTTTGGCGGAAGGATACGAAATGGGCTTGAACATAGATCTTTAGCAGGGCTTCAAGAAAGTCTCTTCCAGTTATGAACCGACTATAAGTGCCATGTGCGAATCACAAATGAGGACAAAATGATAACCATTAAAGTGGACTTCATGAAATGATGGACCATTACAATACTTTCTATAACAATAAAATACCTAGGAATATTATGTATAGTTTGATATTTTAACGCTAGTCTACATAACACAATGTTAAATGCACACACACCTTGCCGTCCTTGGTGTGAATTCCCTGGCCAAGGCGGTATATCTTCTTGTTTATCTCTGTACGGTGGTGGTAGCCCTTCTGGCCAGCACGAGCTACGGTGAAGGACACACGGCTAGGATGCCAAGCACCAATGCATGCCACCTTGCGCAGACCCTTGTGTGTCTTACGTGGCAACTTCTTTGTGTGCCAGCGAGATGTCACCCCTGCCAAAAAGAAAGCTCCCATCAAAATCGACTAGATTTAAAAACACAACACTTCTTTACATAGCTGCTTCAGAAGGAAGGCAACACGATTGTATCCCCAGCACTGTCGGACTAAACAATCACTTCTTCATCATGTATCCATTACCAACACAAACACACTAAGAGATCTATTGTAAAATATGACTTCAACCACTACATGTTAATAATAAATGTCACTTCCAAAACTATCACTCCGATAACTTTTAAACACATTCACATACAGTAGAACCCTGTTATAACATAACCTCTAATGAAAATGTCCCTCTTAATAAGCTACCCTCTCGTGGTCAGGACGTTATTCAATACAAAATGACCCTAAAGTTTTACCATATATAATGCTGACATTTTTGGGGTCCTTGAAAACTGTTTTCAATAGCGTTTAGTGTAGCAAAAATGTTAAATGAATTTTTAATGCATAAAAGGTTGTATGGCACACAAAAAATTCCTGTTCCCCAGGGGAAAAACTGCTATTATATAAACGAAAAAAAAAAACACCAGTTTTCGACAAAACACCTATTTTTTCAGGCCTCTAATAATTGGTTGTGATTGACACCACATACAAGCTGACTAAAAACTTGCAAACCTCTGAAAATAAAAATAATCTGCAAGCAAATGCAAGGCAAATTTTGAATGTCCCACACGCACTATCAGGTGAGAGCGAGTGGATAGNCATACAAGCTGACTAAAAACTTGCAACCCTCTGAAAATAAAAATAATCTGCAAGCAAATGCAAGGCAAATTTTGAATGTCCCACACGCACTATCAGGTGAGAGCGAGTGGATAGATTATTGATCGGGTAGTGTATTCAAGGCGGTTGGTTGCAGTGGAAGAGGCTAGAGGATTGAAAGAATGTACCACTACACCGCTTCATGTTGGCGACGCTTTGCGCAAACGNTTGCAGTGAAAGAGGCTAGAGGATTGAAAGAATGTACCACTACACCGCTTCATGTTGGCGACGCTTTGCGCAAACGACTCTTAACTTTATATTTCACAGAAAAAACTAATTTTTGAGACATGAATAAATAAGGTGATTAAAATTTGTCATTTNACTCTTAACTTTATATTTCACAGAAAAAACTAATTTTTGAGACATGAATAAATAAGGTGATTAAAATTTGTCATTTTACTTGCAAAGATGATGCCCATAGAGTTTAATTAACATCTTTTAAAATCACATTGAATTTACGCCAGATGCAATTAAAATTTTACGGAAAAAACTACCTTTAATATTAAAAGAAAACGTCTTGGCAAATAATTCCTTGTTAAAATAGATTGCAAAAGATTTTCAGGCGAAACTATTTTTATACAAATACTAATGATAATAGGTGGAACTATTTTGAGCCACCCTTTTCCATACCCCATCCCAGTCACTGTGAGCACACTACTGGGTGATAATCTGTGTGCGCCCAGCTGTTTTGAGTGTGCGTGGTACATTCAAGATTTTGCTTGCATCGCGAGTCTTGCACACACTGGAACCGCATTATAACGTTAATAGACAATGGCAAAATAAATTATTGCTATAACAAGATTTCTAGTGCTCCATAATTTTTTTGTTATGTTATCTGCTCTTTTAGATCCTATATTTAATGAATTCCGTAAACTTTCGTGTTTGCAGCGAAAATTCAAAAAATTTACACATCTGACAACTGCATTACTTAACTACCAACAGATGTGACCATGCTTCTTCCCCTTCACCAAATTTGTTGAAGAGGCAGGAGTTANACTGCATTACTTAACTACCAACAGATGTGACCATGCTTCTTCCCCTTCACCAAATTTGTTGAAGAGGCAGGAGTTAGATGTCAACAATAACCAATCAGCATGCTACTTCATTCATTGTCTCTCACTAAAAGTCTGGAGATCACTGAATGTCCCTCCCTGCCTTGACATTCTACTAGTGTCTCTCGCCACTCTACACAATACTCCTCCCCTGTCATTCGCCCCACTGACCGCTTCTTGTCACCCTCTCTTAGCACACCACCCTACCTATCCCTCATGCTCGCAAAACAAAAACCNACTGCATTACTTAACTACCAACAGATGTGACCATGCTTCTTCCCCTTCACCAAATTTGTTGAAGAGGCAGGAGTTACATGCCAACAATAACCAATCAGCATGCTACTTCATTCATTGTCTCTCACTAAGTCTGGAGATCACTGAATGTCCCTCCCTGCCTTGACATTCTACTAGTGTCTCTCACCCTTCTGTCTCGCCACTCTACACAATACTCCTCCCCTGTCATTCACCCCACTGACCGCTTCTTGTCACCCTCTCTTAGCACACCACCCTACCTATCCCTCATGCTCGCAAAACAAAAACCNACCCCACTGACCGCTTCTTGTCACCCTCTCTTAGCACACCACCCTACCTATCCCTCATGCTCGCAAAACAAAAACCATATCAACAATACACTTCCTCCAGTGCCATGTGTAGACGTGGTAAATTTTCCTAATGGGAAGGACTGGCAGATTAACAGATGTTACTTACCCACTGTTCAACCCACACACACGTGTATCTGTTTAAATGTAAACAAATATAGCTTTATGGCAGGTTAGAAAAATATTTGTACATGAGGGAATAATATTTTGAAGGAAATGAAAAATGTCAACATTGAAAACAAATATTTACAAATTAACTTTTTTTACTATTGAAAGTGTGAATTACCGACATGTTTAAATTTGTTTACTTGTCCACTACTTTTATCGCGCAAATTCAGTCTTTTACACTAGTGATATCTAGTAGACTGTACTTCACGATTGCATACATGCCCTATTTTAATTTCTGCTCACTAGACAGTATAATTCACACAACAGTATGTAGCATACTATAGCTGGTTGCCATTCCGAATTGGTTTTAGTATTGTTATGACTAAACAAAACGTACTAAATGGTTGTTTATTTTACTGGTGGTGTGGGGAACTAGTAAAACCTTGTGAGGTGCGATTGTTTTGATGAACTTGTTTGTACGGCATGGAATTTTCAGCCTTCCAGCATAGTGCAAATCAAGCCCAATAAGGTTAGAAGTTTTATTTTATTGGTGTACATGTCAAAACCCTCCCTCACTGAAATCCTGCTTGTACAGAAATTTTTCAATCACCCTGAAAAACTGCAGATACCATCTACATTTTAAACACTAGTCATACGCTACATATTAAAACTAATCACAGCTGCGAACTTTTAACTTAAAGTACTTGTTAAGAATTGCCAATGTCACAAACCTTTGTAACCATGGCCCTTAGTGACAGAGATGCAATCGATCATCTCGTCAGGGGCGAACACCTGCGACACTGGAACAGCCTTCTCCAGGTGATCCCTCGCCCACTGCACCTTCTGCTCAACAGTGCCTCCATTCAGTTGGATCTCCATGATGTGAGCTTTCTTCTGCCGCTTCTTCAGAAGTTTCATCTATACACATCAAATCACATTTTTTTCTAAGTATGACCACTACACAATAAGTAAAGCCACCTAATTTTTGGGTAAATATTAATTTACAGACTGGACAATTCCCACCTCACATTTCAACTTTCAAATTTCCTTCGCTATTGGCAGAATGCCCATGCAAAAAGACTTTCTAACTAACCAAATCAAGCAAAATTAATGGCATATTCCAATTAGTGCACTGGGCTGTACTAGGTGCGCACCGGCTAGGGGTAAACCGCTCTCCCTCACAAAACTGTACGGGAAGTAGCAAAGTCGCACCCAACTGCTTGACTTGCCCCCACCATTAACTGAACTGAAGAGCACCGCACCCCAATAGTGATAAATATTGACAATACACAACCAATTATTAAGGTTTGCATAACTAGGGAAAAAATTGTAATAATTGATATTTTCATTAGTACAATCCAATAAATTATAAAAATGTTCATTTTTAATTAGAGAATTTAGCTGGTACTACTAAAAATTAAAAGTGTATACCAAGTTTCTGGAAATACGAGATTATGGTACGCAAGATAACACCAGTAAATTTGCACCAAAAATTGACTATACTCAATTCCAAGCCACACCCTTGTTTTTCAAAATAATGTTTGAAGACTGAAAAGAAGCTGCAATCTCGTAAAAAGTGAACTAAAATGGGGAAACTTCTCGCAATTACCCATTATTTCCTTCCAGTCTCGAGGTTATTTAGTTTGTAACCTAAACCGAGAACACACATCTATGCAAAGCAGTCATTTCCAGTTTGAACTCCTAGGCAACATAAACTAACACTACATAGATATGTACTTAATGCAGGACTGTACCCAGCATGGTCTGTCTCCTTGGTCACAGCTCAACGAGCTACAAGAAGATTATGGAATATGCTGTGTTACCGCTCACTCCTGGCCCGGCGGCCAAGGGGCAGGGATATTATACGACACCGTGGCTGGGACCTAACTGCCGACGTGGCAGCTCCCGCACCACAACACCAGCCACACCAAGCAACTGGTGCCTCGTGTCGAACACACATCCTGATACACTGCTATCTACATACCAACCCCATACCCCCTATAACAGCACATTTGAATTCTGACCTACAAAAGGCAGCAGTGCATCTCACTGTTAGGTTGCAGTGGATATCTCATATAGTCTATACTTATTCAAGAGTATCCAATAAAACAATTTAATATGTAATTATAAGTATGTAATTAATCTTCCAACACATAGTAACTTTTTGATTGTTGAGTACCTGTAACCACCGGGGAACGGAGTGCTTCACTCACCCTTTACTAAAATCTTAAGAACGACACACAAAGATTTCAGTTTCAAAAGACAGCTGAAAACAAGCAGGGGGAGTATTTTCTCTTAAACATGCATTGCTACCACCAACCAGCAACTATGCTTAAATACCCAGCTTACAGCAATTTATTTGTGTAGCTAAATAGCTCTCATGCATAATTGCCAGTCCAGCAACAGCTAGTCAGCTGGCTGGGATGACAGACTACACGGTGTGCAATTCACATGACGCAATGAGGAATTTTCACAATGCTATGAAAAACCAACAGTACTATCATTGTTCATATACAATTATATCCCACTGGAAAATAAACTTTAAAAGTAAAAAGTCTGCATTAGGGCCTGACCCCATTATTTGGACCCAATACCTGAGAAAAATGTGCATCCCATACTCTGATAACAGTAAATCTCATGGCCATAACTGTGGTCACAATTTAGTGTCGGTTAAATGCAGTTATTGTAACCAAGATGCTAAGATTCAAACATTCAGCATATATAAAATTTTAAAAAATCTGAACATTCTGATAATGCATTGCCAGGAATTCAAATGTGAGAAATCCTGAACGATTTGCAACTATTACTGTTTATATATTAGTCAACTGTTTCCTACACCATTGAAAAAAATTAGTCCACTCNCTGAACGATTTGCAACTATTACTGTTTATATATTAGTCAACTGTTTCCTACACCATTGAAAAAAATTAGTCCACTCACAGTTACTTCTCACTTTTCTGCAACCCTGCTTAAGCTCTACTTCCAGGAGATCACTCCACCAAGAACACTTACAATTTTCTAGAAAATTAAATGCACCACATCAGTGTGCACTATTTCTTAACAGGTATTGCCAACACACAATGCATACCAGCAGTAGATCTACATCAAATTTTTAGTTTTTCAAAAACCAGTTATAAAGAAAACGGGTATCACTAAATGGTGTATATGTACGCAGCATGGTCTGTCTCCCTGGTCACGGCCCAATGGGCTACAGGAAGATTATGGAATATGCTGTGCCTCCGCTCACTCCTGGCCTGGCGGCCAGGGGGCAGAGATACTCTGCGACACTGTGGCTAGGATCAGACTGCTAAGACGGCAGCTCCTGGGCCACTGACACCAGCCGCACCAAGCAGCTGGTGCCTCTTTGTCGCTACACCAAACCACCCTAAATACAAGTTACTGTACAACTCTAATCCAAAGAGAAACTTAAATACCACACACTATTGTCTACAGATGGGACATTAATACTAGTGCTGAACCAATACAAATTTTCACACTTTTCCTTAGGTTTAGTGCACAAGTAGAAGAATGTGTGTAACATATGTGATCTAAAATTGTTCTACACCAAGTCTCACTAGCTTGTGCTGATAGCCAAGAAATTCAAAGTTGTTGCATATAAGTTACATGTAGGCAAAGTTATTTTTATTTTGTAAAAATCCAATCAGCACATTTTTTCTCAAAAACAAATTTTAAGTATAACTGCATATCTAAAATGGATTTGGAGAAACAGGACAAATACATGGTTGTATCAAGAAAGGTGTCTGCCAAAAGATGGAAACCAAGCTGATTCAGGGAAAATACCACTAATTATATTCACTGTATCACAATAACTTTATGTTTCACTCCATACAAAATTAAATCCTGAATTGCTACAAGGATATGCAAAAATTGACATGGTCTAGCAGGTGTGTGAACCACATACCTGCAGACTTTCAAGATAAGAATCAGTAAAACACCCAAATGTTAAATTTTAGCACAAAGAGCAGGCAGCAATTTTCATGTAAAATTAGTGACATATTTCGTGTAAATTAAACACAAACATTAAAAAAGTTACACAATTTCAGGAAGTTATTAAAACCTATATCTCCTACTCAAAATTAAGTCTAATACAGTCAAAGTTTTATAATTGATGTACATGTTAGAACCCTCATCTAGTGAAATCCTACATGGATGGAATTTTTTTTTGAAGTCCCCTGAAAAATGGTAGTTCCACTGTATTTGGTAATGTTACTGGCTCAGTACTAATACTATGAATCTTTATCAGTATCTTNTGAAAAATGGTAGTTCCACTGTATTTGGTAATGTTACTGGCTCAGTACTAATACTATGAATCTTTATCAGTATCTTCCTTTGTCCCCCTCATCAAATGAACAGCAAAGTCATGCAAAATAGTGTGGGGGAAGGCTGAATCAATACAATGGAAGGGAGAGAGAAAGTTTTAATTATTTCCCATGTACAGTAAATTCCTTACATTTAGTGCACAAACAGACATGAAATTTTACATTCAATATTAGAAAACTAACATTAACCATGTCTTTATAATATTATCTGCCAGAGATTTAAAATGTACTGAAGGGAGAAGTAATTTAAAGGTGAACTTTACACTGAGTATACTGTACAAGGAAGAGGAAAGTATTTTAAGCCTTAAAAACTGTTCAGAAATTTAAAAAATACTTTTACACAAGGGCAACATAATCATGGGAAGTACTTATGCCATATCAACTCACCTGGGTGTGGGCTATGACACGAATGACCTTGCAGTAGCGGATCATTTTCTTGAAATCCTTGTCAATAGTCTTCTGTCCCAACTCATCCTGCCACTTCTTTGAGGCCTTTGTGAAGGCCTTCTTCTTTGCCTTGTACCTGGCCAACAGCAGAAAAGTTCAAGGACTGGGGAAAGGGGAAGGAATAAGAGGAGCCGGAGAAGTGAAGGGAAAGGGCAGTCTCTTCAGAGAGCGGAGACAAAGCCCTCAGACCCAACTGCGACCTCCGCGTCAGCAGCACAGGCATAGATACTCTCATCTGGTGAGCGGAGAGCAGCACAACCTTCTTAATTACTGCCAAACACACAAGGCTTCAAAAATCATTGCACACGGCAAGGCAGATTCCCAGCCAGCAAAAAAGTTTATCACTACTTCCAGCAGCTTAAACTTTTACTAGCTAACTAATTAATTAGCCTGTATAAGCAGGGCTTGCACTGAACCATTTTAAGTGATCACAAGAAACCCAAGAATTTCTTGAGTAGCATGTCCTAAAATTCTTGAGCGAAAACAAGATTTGTTTAGTGCCAGTAATATGTATTTTACACAGAAAAATGGGGCATTGAAATGTAATATTATAACAAAACCAAGTACAAACATTTTATTCCTTTATAAANTTTTACACAGAAAAATGGGGCATTGAAATGTAATATTATAACAAAACCAAGTACAAACATTTTATTCCTTTATAAATATCTCCTATGGCTGAGAAAAAGGATGTACCTTTTCTTTTATTAAGAAAACAAATTTCCCCTCTGGAACGCGTGTAAAGGGACATGTTCCACAGCAAGTTACTGGATAGTTGCATAAACAACCAGCTTAAAAAACTATTGTTGCAGGATATCTTAGATGACAGGGCTGAAACATAATTCGATCAAGGCAACATCCTATAAACAATACAAGCGGTTACCATTTATACACGAGTTCCCAGGACCACTAAAAATTAACTGTGGACACTGTTTATCAGTACAGGCGTTTTTGGTACTACTGTACTTACTGCTGTTAACAATTTTGTGAGAGTTTGGGTCAGAACAAATTTAATTGATTCCACTGTGAGTGGAAGCAGCAGCTTTCTGAATTAAAAACGCCAAAGCACTAATATTTCTGCTGCAGATTATGTCTGGGGGTGCATAAAATGGGTCAAGACGGAATTTAAAAACCACCAGTTACACTAACAATCTGTTTACACAATCATGGGGTGGGATGTAATATTTGAGATGGACTAGGCAAAGACAGTGGATGAAGTACAAAGATAAAGCATAAAGTATTCAATTATAGTGGCAAAAACTTGCGTTAAGACCACAAAGGAAAAGATAATGTGACATTACTAACGTGAACATAGCAGAATAAGTTCTGCTAATGGTGTGAAGGAAAATGAAAATTGACTAGGTGGGGTAGCTTGAACAAAAAAAAAGGCAGGTGACAAGATGAAAATGACAAAGGGGTGGAGAACCATTTATCAAGGAAGAGTGCGGGAGAGGACATTGCCTTGCCCTTGACGAGGGGAAGAGAAGCCTTACTATATGGTCACACGGATCAAAGGAAATTACAGGTGACTGAATTTACAAATTTGTCAAAATTAACAGATGTAAGCACGCACAAGAAATTTCTTGTCTGGAGGCAGGTCGTGATGCATCATAATCTTTAGATTTTTAAACTTCAAAACCGTACATTATATACGGTAGGCAAATTCTACTTTAAAAAATTAATAGCAACAATTTGTTCATCTAAAAAAACAAATACATTAATAAATAATATCTTAAACCGAATTATTTAGGTGCCAATATGGTGTTTGTAAATTATTTTAATAAGATTTTTAAACACAGATTTCAATTCTGTTCATCACGTAAGGAAATTCTCATCAGGAAAATGTAACATACCCATACCTTTGCTATCTTGGCGCCTTCAATTGCTGCCAACATAGTTTTCTGCCGCTTTCCTTAGCTCTGTCCGAGGTTTCCCACGCTACTGTTTTATTGCAAAAACGGATTATCACGAAGTCTCGCGATTTAACCAAGCCACCTTGAGAAAACTGCTTTACTCTTTCATCAATATTTATTTTTGGTGGCATTTTAAAACAGATCACATAAAACTGTGCAACCCACAACTGTCCAAACCAGACTTGAGTCACCCACGAGTTCAGACATGATTTTACATCTTCCGCCCTCTCGGTAGCCAAGTGCTGCTACCATCACACGCACATTTAATGATTTGTTGACATCTGCAAATTCATTGAAATTCTCAAACACGTGTCAAAATTCATGGATAAAAGATAATTTTAAGAACTTCGCTAGTAATTTGAGAGGTGAATACGCCAAATAACTTTATAATGCATTATAAGTCGTTCCCAACTATTTAATTTTTTTTATAAAGATTTATTGCAAATTTGAGAGTTGCGAATTTCTCGTGTCTTCATCCAATAGGTATCTGAACACNTTTTTTTTATAAAGATTTATTGCAAATTTGAGAGTTGCGAATTTCTCGTGTCTTCATCCAATAGGTATCTGAACACGCACATGAAAAACTGCAAAATGGCACCATGAACTACTTGAATGTGTCTTTAGATAATGTTGTGATGAAGACGTGAGAGAACACTGATCAGGTGGTATGACCTCTCTTCAACTCAAAAGTCTTGGATGTTGTGGTCAACAAGCCCTTCAAAGACCAGCTGAGGAAATGTTTTAACAGGTGGCTGCCATCGTGAATCACCGGCCGACCCCACAGGCAAAATTAAGGCAGCCATCGACAGCCATGCCGACAAGTGACAGCACTGCAAGTATCCAAGCAATGCAATTCAAACGCCAGGTAGGCAGACATCGTAACTGCCTAGTGCCTTGTGTTATGCTATGCATTAAAACTATGTTAAAATACATTCAAGACAAAACGATACAAGCCTTCTATAAAGTTGGTAAAATAGACAGTTAAGTTACAAATTCTCCAAAATTTAAAAACACCACAGTGGCAAACTGTTCTAACATGTCAAAGTAAAGAAGTAACCCAGTGAATGAATAGAACTTCAATCCAGTATCAGCCCTCACCAGTTCTTGTAAAATCTACGCCTACAGTCCTCCGACAAGTGTTCAGCCCAGATTGTCTTCAGTCCTCGCAGACCCCGAGGAGTCTCTATGTACCCCACAACACCCACTATTATCATAGGTGGAGCTTCAAGGATAGAGACAGCCTCCACTATTTCCTTCTTGTTCACCTCTGAAAGGAAAAAAAAAAGCACATTTGTCATCTGATTAAAACTTTATCACATACAGCAAACCCCAAGTGTGCAAACATTATAATCTATATTGTCCATTTCCTATAAGGGATATAAAAAAACACAATGTAACCAACCAACACAAAAACTGTGTTAAATTTGCCCCCAAAAGTGAGTAAAAAATATCAAATGCAGCATTTATGACAAAACTACGTACTTTATTATTGTACTTTAAATTAACAATTTTTAGCGAGTTTCTATTTTAAATTATAGTATTTTAAATAAATTGTTTGATTTTTGCAACCTTTTCTACATTTGATAGAAATTTAGTGAATGTNTTTAAATTTTAGTATTTTAAATAAATTGTTTGATTTTTGCAACCTTTTCTACATTTGATAGAAATTTAGTGAATGTTATGTAAACATTCTATGGATTTTCGAAATTGGAGTTGGTAACACTAGGAGGAATAATTAAATGTTAGGTAATTATCNTTTAAATTATAGTATTTTAAATAAATTGTTTGATTTTTGCAACCTTTTCTACATTTGATAGAAATTTAGTGAATGTCATGTAAACATTCTATGGATTTTCGAAATTGGAGTTGGTAACACTAGGAGGAATAATTAAATGTTAGGTAATTATCNCATGTAAACATTCTATGGATTTTCGAAATTGGAGTTGGTAACACTAGGAGGAATAATTAAATGTTAGGTAATTATCCAGTTTAGCTGCTTTCCTGAATGAAACGTCCTCGACCAACAAAAGTAACATTAATGGGTTCTGAACAGCTTACCTTGTTCATATTTAAGAGGGGATCATGTTAAAACAAGTAGAACTTATCAAATAAAATAGTTTAAAATACCAGTAATCCCTGCTTTGTTTACTGCGGGCACCATGATTCCTGTAGTCACCGTATTGGCTTCTGGGTAATTTAAGTCACCATTATGCATTGTTAACGGAAATACTTCAGTAGCCACTGCGCCTTTGCCAGCATTAGTTGTCTCGTCCTAATCCTTGTGCATTATATTAGCTTCTTAACGAGTGCTTCAGGTGTTATTCTGACGTATATGGGACGTTAGTGGAAAATTGTGTTTCGCCGAGTGAGGTAAGGTTGCATTGGCTGTCGACAAGANTGTGCATTATATTAGCTTCTTAACGAGTGCTTCAGGTGTTATTCTGACGTATATGGGACGTTAGTGGAAAATTGTGTTTCGCCGAGTGAGGTAAGGTTGCATTGGCTGTCGACAAGAGGAATTCTACCAGCCGCCTAGGTGAGTTAATTAATATTCTTTTAGTGTCTTACAGTTCCTTTAAATGCCTAAAATCCTAAATGTGTATTTTAGTGTAAAATNGAGGAATTCTACCAGCCGCCTAGGTGAGTTAATTAATATTCTTTTAGTGTCTTACAGTTCCTTTAAATGCCTAAAATTTTAAATGTGTATTTTAGTGTAAAACCCTACACTCCTAGGTTAGTTTAAAAGTGCAAAATAGTGATCTCATAGTGGGGTTAGGTTCTGTTAGGTTAGGTGGGCACATATTACGAAATTAGTCATACGTTAATGACTAGTATATTAGTGTTCTGCATAATTAGTAGTGGAAATATGCCACTTTTCAGGGGGGAGGGGGTTTACAGAAAAGCCCATAAACTGCATAATTACCAAGCATTTGTGAAAATATATAAATTTAATGTAATTTTCATTGCAGGTAGTTATTTGCTTGTGTAATCGTTAATTACTTTTCTCTTAATATAGCTACAATATTTTTAAAGTGTAGTTGCCAATCCTAAGGAAATTTTGAAAATAAATGCCAGGAATATTAATTAAAAAGGTATTCTTCCCTTCTTGCAAAACATTGCAAATGAAGCTTTAACATTGGTGAGCAATGCATTAAGTGCATTTCAATACGTATTTTGTAATACAATGCTTGTATTTCATCCAGTATTTAAGATATGCCCATTGCTCATTACAGGCAATCAGCTAGTATCCAAGGATGAAAATAGTTTTTGTTTAGGATAAGGAGGGCTATGAAGATTGCGGTGTTCATGCAGTAAAAAACATGAAATGTACGTCCAATATACTTATATTGGGTCGCAAAATTTTTATCAAATGCGACAATAGCTTTTGAAACCAATTCTCAATGTACAAAAGTCATTCACAGGGTACATTTAAGATACAGTAAAAAAAAATAGGCAATAAAACAGTGATGAACATCATGTAATTCTGTTGAATTACTCATAGCCTACCCTCTCAATATTCACGAGGATTGTACTATGTAACTTATTACAATAAATATACATAAGTAGATAATATGAAGACATTCACAGACTGTTTATAAACAGTTTACGTGTATCACCATGTTACATTGTAATAATCTGATTACCAATAATGCAAGAGATAACAAATATGCATTAAAATTGGTTTACATCAGTTTAATTGTGGGGATAAGTGTTTCTGTGTAACATGCATGGGAAATGTAAAAATAGATTTGTGCAGTAATTTGAGTGTATGGAGATTCTACAAATTTAAAAGGTTTTAATGTGTAATATTGCAAAAGTGTTAATTGAGGGCATACGTAATTTTGCAACCAGTCATGTAAAATACAGCCGACCTAATCAATTCAAACCTACCTTCACGATAGGTGAACCGCAGGGGTGGATAACCCTATGCAAGCTTACCTATGCTTTCGGCAAGTTTTGAGTGGTATATGTATATAACACGGTTTTGCATTTTGTAATATGTCAAGGGTTTAGATATAGCTGGGTGTGTTGCTATTTGATATGTACTATACCTAAACGAATTAAACCTTACTTCACGATGTGTCTCATGTATTTGAACTGCCGCACAATGATAAATGGTTGGCAAACAGTACACCTGTATTTACATATTGTGAAGTTAATTATTGGGCAATTGTTCAGAGTAGTGGCTTTTCTGAACGTCCTAGACCCACAATAGTACCATAAATGGGTTCTGCACAGCTTACCTTGTTAATATTCCACAACGCATAGAGTTAAAATAAGTAGAACTTATTAAATAAAATAGTTAAAAGTACAAACAGTTTGTCTGCTTTGTTTATGTATGACGGCATGTTTGGAGAAGTAATGCTTTAGTAACGTGAACAAATGCACATCATACAGTCACCTTATTGGCTGTGGATGTAGAAGTCAACAAAGGTCAGTTGCAGTCTAGATGCGAGACAGCCCAGTTCGTGGAGTGTGTTGAATATGTCCAAATCAGACCATACAAAGATTTGCGATTTTAAAATTGAGGGTGCAAGAAAGTGTTTCTGTGCACAATATCCAGCTATATGGCAGGTCTTACTTACGTTTTAGTAGATCAAGGCATCAACAATCCCACGTTAGATTAGAAATAGTAGTGATTCACTAATCGTGGGGTAAGGATTAGTTGGCGCAAAATACAAAATTAGCCTTACGTTTACGCCCCTAGNAGTAGTGATTCACTAATCGTGGGGTAAGGATTAGTTGGCGCAAAATACAAAATTAGCCTTACGTTTACGCCCCTAGTATATTAGTGTTCTGCATAATTAGTGGAAATTTACAGAAAAGCAACTACTCTTAACAATTACCAAGTATTTTTCAGTAAGGTCTTTTTTGCATTATTACTAACTTAAATATTTTACACATGCTTTACCCCCACAACTTACATGATCATAGCCATCCCCTCTATCTTATGTGGTTATGTGTTTGTTATTCCACATTCCATGAATTTTTCTTGTTTTCAGAAAATTCGCTATTCTCTACAATTAACATTTTGACGACCGAATGGGCAGAGTAACTCAGTCTCGGATTAGTTAGCAACAGAAAATGAGAAAGAACATTTCAATGACAGACTTCAAGGTTTGTCTTATACCCTCCCCAATATGCAGTTATGCAAATGTTTTCTAACAAATATTTCTTTAAAAATCATAAAAAATCTAAAACACCAACCATACATTTTTCAGACAAATTAAAGTTAACAGGTATGCTTATGTAATAAGGGGAAAAATAACTTCTTTAATACAGCGAATCAAAATTTAAAAAAAAACACCCTCCAAGTGGGATTTTTTTTAACAAAGGCATCCAGAAATGCTAAAGATTGTCAAATAGTATAATCGCAGTTCCTTCACACTTTTAGAACCTAACATTAAAGGTCACCCAATGTAAATAAGGTTTAGTTATTACTTAAATATGCCAGGTAATACAAACAATTCGTACCTTTTAAAGTAAAAGTACCCTTTATGTTAAATGAAAGCCTTAATTTTACTTATAAATTAAATTTCATTTATAATAAATGTGAATAAAAACAGTGAGAAAAGGTATTGGTCATGCCAAGTAAGAAACATTTTGCATGTAAAATCTAACGAGAGCACATTAATTCGGTGCAGTGTTCTTTAGTGTGATTTTTCAAGACTTCGTTCAACCCGTGTCTCAATTTAAAAAGTACTCTTTCTCGGTGTGGAATTGAGACAACCACACACTCATTGCTCTAAAGACATCATGCAGAAAACTGATGATTAAAGGCGGGACGAAATCGTGTTAAGCTAAAAATCGTAATCATTATTTTTGTGAATAGCATGTGTTCGAAATAACTATAACGCTACCAGAATAATTATTACAGCATTAAATATTNATCATTATTTTTGTGAATAGCATGTGTTCGAAATAACTATAACGCTACCAGAATAATTATTACAGCATTAAATATTATTTTTGTTTTGCATATCAGTCACGCTGCACCAGTGACAAGAGAATATCAAAATCCGCATATTTTTATAAATACNATATTTTTGTTTTGCATATCAGTCACGCTGCACCAGTGACAAGAGAATATCAAAATCCGCATATTTTTATAAATACGTTTTATGGAAGTATTGTGATTAATAAAACTTGAAATAACGAAAAACCAAAAATGAGCACGTGCGAAAAAGCGCCAGATTATACAACTTCGTGCTCTCGCTGTTTCGCACGAAGAATTGAGACAACCAGAGAGCGTTCTGTGACTGTTCACGTGTGCGAACACTGTCTCTGGACCAACTGATAAAACGGTCTCAGCTTGGTTAGCACGATGCGGAAGAATATCCTGGACGTAGAACTTTAGCAGGGGTTCAGAAAAGTGTGAAGTAACCGTGAGTAATAAACAGGTTAATGCAGTTAAGGAATTCTGAAAAATAATTTTTTTTAAATATACTTTAGCAACTACCATGTGTTCAAAAACGCAGTCTTCCCAAAACCAGACCGATATCAAGAACATGAACAGAAGAGTTTTATCATACTCACTCGAACCAGGTCGATCAGCTTCCCTCACGATATGGGTCATACCAGCTTTGTACACCAGAAATGCTGTCAAGTGTACGGGCTTAGAAGNCGATCAGCTTCCCTCACGATATGGGTCATACCAGCTTTGTACACCAGAAATGCTGTCAAGTGTACGGGCTTAGAAGGATCATCTTTAGGGAAGGACTTCACTCGTCCTCTGTGATGGCGTGATCGTTTCTTTGGGTAGAAACCCATAGATCCGTGCCTTGGCGCACTGAACTTGCGATGAGACTGCGGAAAGAAACCGTATTATTATTTCTCAAAAACTACATACAACTCTACCATATTTTCTGGCGCTGCAGATTTTAGGGCTTTCATAATATATTAAGGTGCCAATAATTTATCTTATCGCAGTATCAAAAAGTAAAACTGTACTATAATTGCGTTAGCACGTTGCCTAGAAAAGTTTTTTTTTTTTTTTGCAAACAAATAATATCTATTTTGTCCCTTGCACAAACGCCCCATTAATAATGAACAAAGTAATGCACAAATACCATTACGATTAGCAAAAAAAACAACGGATAACATTCTACAACTTACCATTCTTGATCACGGACACCCGCAAAATGACAACGGCGTGCAGCAAGAGGCCACGACGTCGGCAAAAGGAAAGGAACAGGAAATCTCCACAGAGAGTAACTTACTTAAATAGACTATTAGACCTGCATAGAGTATGTATAGTAACGCTTGGAGCAGCACCGCCTCTACGAAAAGAATACAACGGAAATTACGTAAAGTGTTTTGTTTAACAAAATAAATCAAATAAATAGGTATAAAATAAAATACTTGGAGGAAAGTGTACGAAACAATATTCTAAAAATTTCTAACACGTCTGCTTCACCTATGCACGGAGTTACGTCTGTATGTCACAATATTTTTTTCCTTTTCTACTGAACCAAAGTGCATACGAGTACAGGACAACATTAAGAGAAGGCTTCTAGAGCGCGAATCGCAAAAATTGCACTTGCAATACACCACAGTGGAATTGAATAGACAACCAGCAGAGAAGCAATCCGACAAAATGACCTACAAAAAATTTCGATAAATCTGTGCCGGATAGATACCTCAGCGCAAATGGAATTGCTATTTCTGCGCAAATGCAATCGACACATGCAGCCTTCCGCAAAACGAATGCCCTCAGACTGACAACTCTGCTTCGAGGAGAATAAATAACAAATAACAAACATGTGTACAAGATTTAACAAATTTTATATGAGTGGGCTTCATTATATTTTGCTGTATTTGATAGAGGAGAATTTATTATTGAACCTTAAAAGGCGAAAAGTAACATAATCTAATCATCACCCACGATTGAACTGCTGCCTGGTGGCGAGCGCATACTTCCCTTATCGTCCTTCCTGAACTTACCAATACCCCCACCACCACTGAGATACAAGTTCCACCCACAACACATTCTACTCCCTCACAGACCTCTCAAGTATAGACTGCCTTCTGTGACATGCATACGTGTATGCTCACCACATTGTGGAATAATAATGCGTGGTCTGTGTACTGATCAGCACTGCGAATATTTACCGCATGTTTTTGGTGGTGGCAGCCAGGTTTTACTATGGTGTCTATGCTCTTTACCTGTGACTGCTGCATAATTGTAAAGGTAATACTCATTAGGTAACTTGTTATGCACCCTGCATGTGGNTCTGGTGGTGGCAGCCAGGTTTTACTATGGTGTCTATGCTCTTTACCTGTGACTGCTGCATAACTGTAAAGGTAATACTCATTAGGTAACTTGTTATGCACCCTGCATGTGAGAGTTACAAATATCTAATAGTGTAGTACACAAACTTACACATTAATTTCCTGGGACGGATATTTGGGTGCTGTTTAGCACACAAGTGAAATGTACAGGCACTGTTGAATGTGGCACTGCTAAATGTGGACAAATTAAAGCTTTCTAGAGAGGCACACTGAAAACTAACTGACTTTGTGGTGTTGACATTATAAATATATAAACACAGGAAGTAAATGTTAGTATCAAAACAGTGTTAAGTAAATAAGAGTAGGAAGAACTGGAAAGTTCTGCACAGTCTATTGGAAAATTTAAGTAGTATAAATTGTTCTATATTTTAATGAATTCTAGTGCAGTTTTCAAACTAATCAGAGTGATCAGGTATATATATTTTTTGATACGGTGGATACTGATGGTGTTATATAATTGTGTTGTAATTTCTATAATTAAAGTCTGTGAGTAGGAACCGTTATTTATATATCAGACCAAAATATATTTACTGCAGAAGGGTAGACAACGAGATAACTTTTCCAAGGTTGTCATTTCGTTATGGTTATTCTGAATGTGTTTAATATGTTCTAAAGGTATATTTTATTCTAAAGGTATATAATATAGATCTGGCCATTTATTATTTGATGTGTGGTGTCACATTTAGTGCAGATTTTTTTTTTTTTTTGGGTTCTGGTCACTTGAGATAAATTGACATTTTAAAATGTTTAAGCTTATGTTTTTGGTACATGCGAAATCAGTTGAGATTGCGAATAGTCTGATATTTGACTTTGTGTCTAGTGTGTATGTGATTAGTGTCGCAGACATGCAGCTTTTTACCTGGTGCTTTTTGGTACTATTTTTGATGCCTACATAATGTAACAGCAGTAAATGGATGAAGTAAAGTTTTTTCTCGAGTTATTTAAATCATTTAGTATCTACTACAATCCTCTTCTCTGTATCGCAAAGCAAAATATATTTCACTCACACCAGCACAACAGGTCACACTACTCCTCTCCATTCTCCACCATTCCCACTGAATATTCTCACTTTTGTTTCCTGTCCCCCTAAACACCCCCTTAGTTAGTGGGCAATGGAATATTCCCCATCCTCCCTCTATATTTGCCATCCTGTAAGTCCTCGTCAGTGTTTAAAATATCCTCCTATCCTTCAATGAGCTCTATTCCATTTATTTTATCTTCACTGATGGCCTATAGTTCCCTTATTCTTTATCATCCCACCCCTGCCTTTTCTACTTAGTGTTTACCATCTTGCTGCCCTTGTAGGGATTTCATATTACTGGCATGTATTCCAACATCGTTAATTCCATTGTGCCAAATATCTTCTTCTTCACCTCAGATCTTATGTGGACCACTCCTGCATGGGCTGGCATGGCCACTGTCATCACGTATTCGGCCCACAGTCGCTGCACCAGTGCGGCCCACGGAACATGCTCGTCGTACGTCCCTATGCATGTCCGCATTTTTCACTGAATGATCCAACCAAGTACCTCTGGTTTCCCTAGAGAGATCTGTGTAATTAGGATAGGAATCAAGTGTTAGAATATGTAGTAAATAGCCTTAGAATTTATCGCCCATGGGCAAATGTTCGTGAAAAACGCCCTTAGGCGATTGCGAAGTAATCGCAGAATAAATGCACGCCATGTACATATTTCATGTAGAATAGCAAGGCTAGTGTATTTGAAGTGTTCTATAAAAATTTCCGAGTTCATTTGTGTGTCTAATCAAGCCAATTAGAGACATGGGGAATAATTAGTGTTTCTTTCAACGTGACTGTTCTGGTCGTAGAGTGACATAAAACTTAACAGACCTAAATTTCAAATATGCTCTGCAAGGCACCACATAATCATGTTTTGTATTAGTATTAGTGCTTAATTAAGAACTCTTAACACTCTACCAGATTAAGAAAACTTGCTCAGAATGTTTCAGTGTTTTATGGGTATTGTTTCAAGTTCTGTGTTAATGAGCTCAGTTAATTAAATTATGTCGCGGAGTGGAGAGAGCTCTCGCCAAAAACATCGCTTGCGCCATCTCCGACAGTCTAATTCCAAAGGTCTTAAGTGCTGCACGTGCATCGCGTAGTGTGGGACTTACANTCATGTTTTGTATTAGTATTAGTGCTTAATTAAGAACTCTTAACACTCTACCAGATTAAGAAAACTTGCTCAGAATATTTCAGTGTTTTATGGGTATTGTTTCAAGTTCTGTGTTAATGAGCTCAGTTAATTAAATTATGTCGCGGAGTGGAGAGAGCTCTCGCCAAAAACATTGCTTGCGCCATCTCCGACAGTCTAATTCCAAAGGTCTTAAGTGCTGCACGTGCATCGCGTAGTGTGGGACTTACANTGCTTGCGCCATCTCCGACAGTCTAATTCCAAAGGTCTTAAGTGCTGCACGTGCATCGCGTAGTGTGGGACTTACATACTTTGTTCTCAGCACTTAACTGCCATAGATTAATGTAATTTACTGCAATTTTTATTTGATTTATCAACCTTCCCCGCGAACGCAGCACCCCTCTGTCAGGTCAAATTGCAGACCACGGAAGTTTAATTAGTCTTGTAAGTTTTCGCTCCATTCTTGGCTTTTTTGTGTGGTAATAGCCAATGGCAAGCCTTATGAGTCGGATACGCTTTAATTTACATTGCATACACATGACTGTGTATACTATTCGGCAATACAATTTACTTGAGTTAACCGAAAATTGTGAGTTTTCATTTTTGTGTTGTATCTCGGGCTCTGGCCCTATCCAGGAAGTAATCGGTGCCTCAAGAAAGCATCCTTAATTTATAAGATAAAAAGTTAATATTAAGGAATGCTGGAGAGCCTGAATACTCTGGCAATATATTACGTTTTCCTGTAAATGTCAACAGTATGTATCAGGGGATACAGCCAAATGGTCGTTCAGCCCACGATCCTAAGAACTGTGACTTTGTGCTCACCCAGTTAGCTGGCGCCCATTCTGTTCGAAATATGAGTATTGTGTAATATTCTGATTATTCTTAACATAGTCACCGGATGACATCCACATTACTCTCCCCGGCTTCACAGGTAACATTAGAGCTATCTCCCTTTAGCACCCTTCCCAACATACCCAAAGCTCTTCTTCCCTTTGCAACCACCCTCTCTACCTGTTTTCCCCATCAAAGCTCTCACAGCAATACATCTTCTAGATACTTATATTCTGCAGCTTCTTCTATTTCTTAGCCCTCGCATCTGTACATGTCTCTCATCATTTTCTTCCTTATAAACCTCACTACCTTCAATTGTTTTACAATTATCTTCATTTTGTTCTCCATGATAGACAACCTTATATTTGTTAATATTTGTTGATGTCTCTTCCACCATGGGATTCTACATACAATACACAATAATCTGCAAACACAATTATTTTCCCCTTATCACCAAACCCATGTAATTTATCATTATATCAAACAACAAAGAGATTACCACACTTCCCTGCAGTGCCCCAGATATAACCTCACCCTCCTCTGATATTGCCTCCTTCATTTTCACTCTGTGTCTTTGACCCCTAAGGAAATGACCAACCCATTCCACTGCCCACTTGTCCTGTATCAGCTCATCCACTTTCTTAATCGAAGTCCCATAGGGTACCTTATAAAATTCTTTCTCAAAACTAATGAAGTAGGAATCCACCTGATTCCCCTCATCAACTACCTGCACCAGATCCTCTAACAGCCCAGCCAGCTTCATCTCACATGAGTATCCTTTTGTGAAACCATGTTGTGACTCTTGCAACCAATTCCTCTTGTTCAAAATATTTACGACATACTGAACCACCAGTCTCTCCATTACCTTTCCTTTACTCGATGTGAGACTCACCAGTATGTAGCTGCCAGGTCTCCCTCTATGCTCTCCTGCTAGTATACTAAGACCAATATTGCCTCCTTCCAAACTTGTGGCGATTTGTGGTGAGTTAACAATTGGTGATAACTACATAAAATGCCTACAGCTGTGTTGCTGCTTCCTCTTGATTGTTGAATGCCTGTGGTGTCAGTTGATACAGGAACGGCGATGCCAGGTGGTGCCGAGTCGTCCGCGATTATTGGGGGCCTACCTCGATGATCCCTGGTGGGTGCCTGGACTTCATTGGTTGTTGGGCTTGTGTGCCCTTGCAGATGCTCATCCGAGGGAAGTGTTGAGAACACCTTACTCCTGCGTGGGTGGTCGGCGAACCTCGACATTGGGGTCGCTGTCATGTAGCATCTCGGCACTTGGTATAGTGTCGTCGTCGATGTCACCTGGTTTTAAGCGCAGGTCATCTCGGTGCACCTTGACACTTTTCATGCCAAGCCAGACCAGTTTGGTAGTGGGTCGAATGGCTCATACAATTACGTGTGGCCCTCTCCACTTCACTGCAAATCCAGCTCAGAAATCTCTGCAGACTGCAGACAGTGGGTGCGCGTGGACATAGACATACTGACCCTTGAAACAATAGACGGCGACTGAATATGGCGAGTTCACGAGGCGCGGATTAAGGCACGCGGCTCGCTCTGCACTACTTTCTGTTGAACTAAAACACTTGAACAACTAAATGGACATGGACCTTTGCTAAAATCATGAATAAATAAATACAAAATATTACACTGTGGATGAAAAAAATACAATATGAATGTGGATAGCAAGAAATGAGGGTTAAAGAAATGAGTTGAAAAATATGTGAATATTCAAATAAACATAATAAAAGCACTGAAACGCCTATAGGGGTATCTATGAGCATCCTCGTGCCTGGTGTGTCTTTCTTTTGCTTTTAATTACTTAATCTTAAATTTCCCTCAAATTAAAGTGTTCCGAGTCCATCATAATGCATCTACTTAGGCTCTGAATTCTTCAGTATAACTGTCAACTCACAGTGATATATGATGTGAACCGCGCGTTTACGAGCTCCTTAGTGACCACTGCTGCTGCTTTACATCACCGGAGCAAGCTCCTCAGCGCAGGGGTAGTACAGTCCCCGTGAAGGGACTTTGTCCACCCAGGTGTCTTTCATTTGAAACGAGACGGTAAAGAGAAGCTAACCCCCTCCCACTGTCTCACCCATAAAATTGTAGTCATGAGCCTAGCTCGTTTTGATGCTAGGCCAAGCTAGGTTCCCCCAGCAAGCCCTGGTTCCCATTAACANGTAGTCATGAGCCTAGCTCGTTTTGATGCTAGGCCAAGCTAGGTTCCCCCAGCAAGCCCTGGTTCCCATTAACATTTAACCCCCCTCCGACTCTGCCTGCACAGAGATCGTGGGAGGAGGTAGCAGTGATGCCGCAACCTAGTTTTGTCCCTTTAGGTATTTTGAAGAAACAAGTTTAGTTATAGACTGGACGAGAATTTATTTAAAAATCCCCGGCCAGTCTTTGGTTTTGTAATTTGATTCTAGGCCTGAATAGTCCCGTGAATTTACTCGCGTAAGGTCTGGGTAAGGACGTTGCCTATTTTTTGTGAGATGGTAATGATCATGATCATGAGATGTTGCTTATAATATACTTAGTATTTAGGTTTTGTATTGATCATTATAAATTACAATCATTTCTCTAACCCTGAGGCGCTGTGATGTACCCGAGTCTTGAAAAACAGTCAGGGAACGTTCGTTGGCAGTCTTTTTATATATTATTGATATTAATAATAAGTTATAAACGTAAAGTATAAATTAAAGTTATGAATTAGGGGACGGTATTTTGTGTGAGGCACGCTTGGTAGTTAGACAGGAGACAGTGCTGCCGTTCTAGGTGGGGAGAGAAGGCCACGCCCTCTCTTGGGTGCGCGACCAATCAGAGCAGACCTCCACGGACGAGATCTCGTGACGAAGTGAGCGCAGGTGCGCTCGCGCGAACTAGTTTTGTTAAACGTGATGAATTCTGTCCCGGACCGATCGGAGAAATTCTCAACCATCCCCGGGTTTTGTTAATACTTGTTTTATAGTGGGAGTTCTTTAATCACGTTTTACAAATCTAAACGCGGCATCTTTGGTCGTCTATTTCGCGATTTCATGTCTGGGGAGTACTTTCCTTATCTCCTAATTATGGGGTTTTTATGTGAGGCTGTATTATCATAGAATTTATTATTTCCTGACATGATTTTGGTGTCAATGAACGGGATCTTAAGTGCGTTGTGAAGGTCTGCAATTCGAGTGTATTTGTGAGCGTTTCCTATGATTCTTAGGTATTTATTTTGAACAATTTGTAGGTCTTTAATTAAGGTTTTTGCCGCGTTTCCCCAGACTTCGTGAGCGTACATTAGTGCTTATCTGACTATAGCAGTGTAAATTAATAGCTTTAATCTCGTGGGGAATTTAGGGTTTTTAATTAGAGGATACAGTAGTCTGATTTTTGAAAGCGCTGAGTTTTTAGCAATATTGATTTGTTTGCCCCAGTGGAGTTTATTGTCTATGGTTAGTCCCAGGTATTTGGCTGTTTTACTGTAGGGGATTTCTATACCGTCATATTTAATTGGTGTCGCGTTTTGTTCTTTTATCCTCCTGGTTATTAGCAGAGCCTGGGATTTCTCTGCATTTACTTTAATCTTCCAGCGTTCGCACCACTGTCTGAGCTCGTCCATTTGCCATTGTGTGTACAAGATTGCGTAGGGCAATAATTTATCTTTAGCATATATTAGTGTGTCGTCGGCATACATTTGTACTTTTGCATAAGTGCTGGGGATATCTGCTGTATATATGTTGTATAGAAAAGGTGATAGGGCGGATCCCTGTGGCACGCCTGCTGTGAGTGGGCGGGTAGTTGAATTAGCGTTTTCCATATTAACATAAAATTCGCGGTTTGTGAAGTAACTATTTAAGAGATGTATGTAATAGTCTGGGAATTTGAATTTAATTAGTTTATGTATTAAGCCCGGGATCCATACTTTATCGAAGGCTTTGGCAATGTCTAGAAATATAGCTATTGTGGTTTGTTTGTTGTTTAGTGTGTTCTGTGTGTCCGTAACAAAGTTTGCCAGGGCATGTGTTGTAGAGTGGCAGGATTGAAAGCCAAATTGGGTGTTAGGGATAATCCTTTTTAGTTCTGCATGTGTTTTTAAACGTGTGAGTAGCAGTTTTTCAAATATTTTACTGAGCGAGCTCAGGAATGATATCGGACGCCTGTTTTGTGGGAGGCTGGGATCTTTTCCTGGTTTCGGTAACGTTATATTTTTTGCCCGTTTCCATTCTGCAGGGTAGTGTCTGTATTTTAGGATGGCATTGAATATTTTTAATATTATACAAAGCGCCGGGTATGGGAGGTTTTGTAGTATTTTGTATGTAATTTTATCATGTCCTGGCGCCTTTTTCGGGTGTACTGATTTTAACGTTATCAAAAGTTCTGGTAGGGTTACTAGTTCTGGTTTTTTACGGGGTTTTTTTTAAGAAAGGCAGTTGTGGTTATGTGTAGGTATCGAGAGAAGTTAGGGTCTCCGAGTTCTGCGTTAGGAGTGAATTGATATGTGAGGGAGTCAGCGATGGCTTCTGCTTTTTCAGCGGGGGCGTATTTTAAGCCAGAGAGAGCTAGTATGGGGGTAGAGTTTTTTGGGCTGTTTTTCCCTCGAAGGATTTTGGATATTTTCCAGAAATTTTCAATATTGTCTGCGATTTCAGTAATAAAAGTGTCCCACTTGTTTATTCTTAACTGTGTTAATTTATTACGCATAACTTTTGTAAGTTTATTAAGTCTGGTTTTAAGTTCGCGGGTTCTGTGTTGTTGGTATTCGTGCCGCGCTTGATGTTTTTCCGCCAGTAAAAGGTCTATTTCCGGGTAGTTTTGTCTTAGAAATTGCCGCCGGTTGAGGAATTGTGTGTTGTTTTTTAATTGTTCGAGGATGGTGCTCCGAAAAATTTCTAGTGCTGGTTCGATATCCTTTTTACTGTTTATTTCTATTGGCTGGTCCGTAAATATTTCGTCCAGGTCGGCTTTAATTTTTTCCCAGTTTGTTTGCGGCAGTTTGTTCAGGATTACTTCCGGGTGTTTGATTAAGTTAGTGCTGATTTTACAGAATACTGGCGAGTGGTCTGAATCTAGTTCGTCCAGGACAGTTAATTCCATTATCGGGTTTGGGATATTAGTAAGAATGATGTCCAGGACGTCCGGTTGATTTATAAGTATATTATTCGGTGGAAAATAAGTAGGTTTGTCTGGGGCGTGAATTATATAATTATTAGCCTGTGTGTGGCGTAGGAGAAGACTGCCTTTCGTGTTATTACCTCTACTGTTCCAGTGTGGATTTTTTGCGTTTAGGTCTCCTGCAATTAGAAAAGGGTATTGTTGCGTTGTTATTTTGTCCAGATCTGTCTCTAAGAGTGTTTTATTGGGGGTTTGATATGCTGAAATTATGGTTATATGTCCCGCGTCTGTTTGTATGTTTATTGAGGTAGATTCTAAATTCTTGCAGTCTGGTTTTGCGATTAAGTGATGGTGTATTTTGTTATGAATTAGTATCATAGTACCGCCTCCTTTAGTGTCTCTATCGTTTCGATAAGTTACGTAGTTTTGAATGGAATATCTCTTGTTAGGTTTTAAGAATGTCTCCTGTATTAACGCGATTTCTATCCCGTATGTTTCCAGTAGTCTCTCTAGTTCGTATAATTGATTGAAAACTCCGTTGCTGTTCCAATACAAAAGGGACAGGAAACCAAGGGGTTGCTGAGTGGTGTCACTCATTTAGGGCGCGGCCTAGAACGTCGTGAGCGCCTCGAGGAGCAGGTGTTGTTTGGCTGAGGGGTCTTTGGTTTGTTTTGCTGCATCGATAAAGGATCGGAAGTGCGCCATCAATCCTACGAAGTTGGCTTCCCGCAGGAATTCCAGCAGATCCTGGAGGTCCCGCATGGCGTTGCCTACTTCGCCCATTGCTGGCGCAGGGTTTTGAGTGCGGACTGGACGTGGGTTGAGTGGAGGGAGAGGTGCTCGGTGTTGTGTGATTTGTGAAGCAACTGGGGGCGGTGCGGGGAGTGTGTAGGACTGTGTGTGCGGCCTAGTTGTGTTCGCATATGAGAATGCGGGAGGCAGTGCCCGTGCGTTTGCTATTTTCGGGAACATAGAAATGTCCCGCCCGAGGGTTGTGGCTGGCGAGGCAGCCAAGCGTGTTTGTGCTTTGTTAGTTGTTCTGCGCTCGGCAGCTGCTTGCCGGCGCTGGATTATATCCGTGATCTTCGGGTACTGCTTGGAGTTGGCCGGGTGAAGTCCCTCGCAGTTGCAGCACTGCGGGTTGGGGTTGAGTTTGGGGCAAGACTCAGTGCTGTGATTGGCAGTACAGTGGGAGCAGATAGGTGCCAGGTGACAGAAGTTTTGTGTGTGGTCTAGGCCATTGCATTTCTTGCACTGAGCCACATCGGACAGCCGTTTTCTGTATGGACGGGGATGAACCACCGTCATGTGTAGCCGGTCTACTTCGGTGAGAGGGACAATGGTGTCGTTTTCTGCGGCTGTCACGCAGAAGAGGTTCAGAGGCACTATAGTTTTTGTTTGTGTGGGGTCGTTGGGGTCTATTTTGTAAGTTTGGAACTGGTAGACGTCACTAACCGAGTAGCCTTTTGCTGTGAGTTCCTGTTGGATGACATCTTTGGGCGTGTCTGCCGGCAGGTCGAACACGACTTTCTGTGGCTGTTCCATGCCGATGGAGTATGTGAAGTAAGGTATTTGGTTGATTTTGAGAACGTCCTGAGCGGCCCTGTACTTCTGTACGTCTGCTGCGACAATGTGAATGCCGTTTCTGGCCATGGACAGTGTGTAGGCTGAGCCATGGATCCGCCTAAGTTTTTGTACCAGAATGGAGTAGTATGTTTTATCTCGGACTACCAGTCTGTATGCAGAGCGTCTGTTGTTGTTGGCAGAGCGCAGCTGTGTCCTGGAGGGTGGGAGGCCTGAGGGGCCGGGGGCCGCAGGGATGTCTCGAACATCGCGGAGGGTGTCGAACCGGTTTGAAACCGGTACACCGGGCTGCGTTTCCTCCTGAAAAGAGTTCCGGCGTTTTTTGTGTGGCTGTCGAGGTAGGACAGGTTGGAACCCCTCGTTCCTGAGGGTTTCTCTTTCACATTCCAATGCTGACTGTGCCTGTCTTCTGGCCACATATCTGCGGTATTCGTGCCAATCCTTCGTTCCAGGCATCAGGGTGATTGGTCCTTTTCTTTCAAACGTTTCTCCCAATTCCATTTCGGATTCTGTGGCCATAAAGGCTTGCTGGGACAGGACTGAGTGTTGTGCTGAATATCCGTCTGCTGCAGTTACCAGGGCAGAGCCTGGTTGTACATTGCATGGGATGCTGGGCATGGGTGTCTGATGGGGTTGCAACTCGAGGCCATCCGCCGTCACCATGGTCTTAGGCCCATCCAGGGCCCCGTTTGTAGTAAAACAGCTCGTTTCTAAAAAAAAATTTATTTTTTTTAATTAAAAATATAAATTATCACTTATTTAATTTTTAATTGATTTGTAGTAGCGTGTGTCTAATCGCTGTACAGTGGCTCCGCCGCTGACCCAATCGGGCTAGGCTCGAGATGCCTGGGGTAGGAGACACCCCAGGCGGCAAGCACACTGTATGTTCACGAGCTAATCTTAGAGTATCGTCTCGCAACCTGGAGAGGCAAGGCAGAACGTCCAACACCCTCGGAGGTCAAGCCAAGAGTGCTAGTGACCACTCTGACTGCCACAGTCGGGTTAAACGCACCAGCTGCACCAGAGAAAGTGCTACATAGTGTAGTGCAATACTGTATGTTATGTCAACAAACGACACAGCCATAGTATACTTGCCAACGCTGTGGCTAGTGTAATGTGGACGCATCACCGAAAATGCAATATAAACTTTAATGTAATAATGTAAAAATTTGATAAGTGTAATTATAAAATTCTTTGTGTTTTCTTGTGCTTAATTTAATTCACATAATTTTTCATCACATATTTTATCTTTCAGCATTTTTGTGTTTCACCTTTTCGCTGCTTGGCTTCGGCTTTCGCCACTGGTGGTGGAAGCCGAGCCCAAACTCGCCCCACTATTTCTTTGAGCCTTAACGAGACCAGAAGTGTTAGTCTCTCGGTCCTCCGCGAGTACCGACGAGGCCCTCGGTACCAGCATGTTAGGCTGAAATCATCTTCATTACAATAGTATTCAAGTAATTTACCGGAACATTTCTTTTGTTTGTTTCAATTACCGAGGGGAGAGCAACTGTACTCTCACCGGAGAGTTTTCAATGCAAACGCATTTATCAACTTAAAGCCACGTGTTTTTCGCCTCGCAAAGTCTGAGGCCATTTTTTATATCATTCATGCATTTATTCACGTGTGAACGGACGATGAATAAAACACTCAAACAGTAAAATAGTGTATTATTATTATAGGGCAACCTTGTAAGCGTCAGCAGTGTTTAGTAAAATAGTTCAGGCGTACGAGACAGCCGACAGTCTCGCCATCCTATGTAAAGTGCGCAACTGTAAGTACGCGACAATCAAACAATAACTGATGGCAGGTTCACCAGGGTCCCTAGGCCGTCGACTGTACTACCCTCACTTCATTAGCTCACCACTGAGTTATGGCACCGGGCAAAATTATATCACCAAACCAGCCCTGGTAACCGAAGCCACGTCATATACTTGTATGTGTTGTATCTCCTTGGATGAGATTGTATATTTCACCATTGTCTTCAGGTATGATTGGGAGTATTATGATTGTTTTATGTTGTTTTACTAAGTATTGTCTTGCTCTGTGTTTGTTTTTATTGAGAAAAAATGAATATGTCAGTAGTGGTAATTGGTTGTGACTAGGTTGGCAGCTATATGGTCGGCGAAAAAGGTTGGGGACAGGTGGCACTTGGTTTGAGTTAATAGAAGGTGAAGTAGTACTAGCAGTGGAATGCGGTCAGTGTTCTTATTTCTACAAAATTTATCTTATTACTTATGTTACAGTATATTCACATAATATGAAAACAAAAGATATGTAACTGAATAGGTAGAGTGTCATTGGCTTACAGTTGTGTGAGGGTCTAGGCATGCTCTGCAGCTTCAGTGGCAATGCAGTTAAGTTAGAGAGTAGTTCCTCTGTCAATGTGCACACCAAAATAGGCCAGTTACCAACTAACCAAAAAAAGGGGGAGATCAGTCAGATAGAGACCCCCAGATCTTGTGCTCTCCCGACCCAGCCAGGTTACAGCTAAGCTGCAACTTAAGAAAAGCATGTGTTTTCCACTTGATGCACCCCACCTCCTGACTTGGATCTTGCCAGTCGCCTTCCGTCCTGTTTGGGCGGCCGTCGAGACCCTAGAGACAGCGATAGAGTTTTCTATGAAATGTTTTGAACATAATTTTCGCTTATTCTAGCCAACGAAACACTTCATATTAACTTAACAATTTAATATTATATTTATAGTAAACAAGTTAACTAACAATATTTAGGATTTTATAATTGTATCGTTTCGGCTTTGCAAACTATGAAACAACTACTTCAGCTAAGTGTGGCGAGCATTCACCCAAACTAACAATAAATAGCCCTTTTATATAGAACTTATAAATTTTACACATTAAAAGAAAAATTATTGGTGTTCATTCGTTCTTCTGTAAAGTATTTCATAAGAGATAAACAGTCCCAGCATTAATTAAATAACTGCACATGCATTGAAGTATTGGAGTGTCGGCTGGTCCTCAATGTTTCTCAGGCATGCTGATCATGTACAGATTTGTTAGTGCACCGAAGTTGGAGATCAGCCCCATTTGTCCAGGAATATTATTGCTTATAATGTTGTCATGCATAACAAGTCTAACAACAAATTTTTAACCCTTCAAAATGAAAATTATCTCTTTATTTCTCTATGAAGAAGCAAGGCTTAGCACAAAGTATTAGATCGTTTTAAATTATTTGTTTATGATTTAATCCTCCCTGCTCTGGGATGTGTGTTTATTTGCCTTTGTAGAACCATAGAATATTTAACTGTAATTATAAAAATATGTGTGTTACTAATGAATGTGAGACTGTATTTTATTGATTTTTGGAGGCATCCTAAGTTATTTTAAATTTTAAATGTAACTAACTAATTAATGAAATCATGGCAAGGTATTTAGGCAAATGGTTTGTTACACCTTCGACAGAGATCATAATACTGAGCTTTGCTGGAATCGTAAGTAAAATAAAAATTAATTTCGATTATTTTTTCAGAATCACAGTTTGAAAGTAATTCTGTTTCTGTAAAAACTGTCTCCTGGGTGTTCATACAATAATATGGATAATTCATTACGGTTTACTTGTTTGTAGCAATGTGCTTTTTCCCATGAAATTTGATTTAACAGAATTTGGAATTAATGTACTACAGTCGAGACTTAACGAAAGAGTGGTTCCAGGTAAGGATAACATGTCGATATCTTACCATTTCGAATTCTATCAGTAAGGAGCCATCAGACCAGCATGGTACATGGGAGAAGCGCGGTAGCAGTATGCAATGGTACATCGCACAGTGCAGCTGTTTATATCAAGTAGTCGTGAAGAGAATATAACATTGCTCGTAAAAAATTTCCACATGCCTTATAAAGGATCCTTCGGATGAGTCACTTATTTTGCTTGCATTTTGCTTGCATTAGCAGTATATAAGGATTTTAAGAGGTCCGTTACGTGATAGATAATGATAAGCAAATTTTTACTCATCATTTGACTTCATCTCAAATCTTATCTCTGTTTCTAATGTTATTGTTTTCTGAATATTCCAAAATTATTAAAACTGGATGTACTTACAAACATTTTGTGGGTGTTGTGGATGTGCCCATTGTTAAAACCTCTTACTACTGGCGCAGGACATGGGAAAATGCTGCAGTCCTGCATGGGATGTCGCACCAGTGTGCGCACCTCCATATCCTACCTGTTTTGCTTATCCTGCTGCCACTCCTGCGTTGCTTTCATTCCCATATTTCGTACTGGTTTGTGACTCATCACCCTGGGATAAGTTAACAAACACATGTAATACAGGTGAAAATGACTGGCGAGCAATGGCTGTTTCAACTGGGAGCACTTTTAATGCAAAATATTTTGTTATGCATGACACTACACTGGGTGGATCTTGTTCAGGAATTGTACCAGATGGGTCGAAGAGGTTAATAATTCAAACCATGTATTGGCCTCCATATTTTGTCTGTGTTCCGGCCACCTCTGAAAATGTTAGTTACCAAAAACACTGTGCACATTGTTCTGTAACTTAAGTTGGCCACATCTGTGCATAAGGATTGAGCTAGATAAGCTAAGGAGTAAAGACAACTCGGTATAGTTAGTACTTCCCCATGCACCCTTTGCTAGTATTCGATAAAAAAAATTAAGTGTTAGTTGCTCTAAAAATATGGGGTCTAGGATAACAGCACTAAGCAATCTTATTTTTTAACTGTGATTTTTAGAATAATAATTTAATATAGAAATCCAATATTGCTTCCAAGACAACAAATCAAAAGCAAAATAATTTGACAACACCAGTTAATTCCCGAAATAATTCAATAATGGCAGATTACATAGAAGTTGAGAATCTTCATCAAACAACAGGTTATTCAGATAGTCACTGTTCAATCGAATAAGCTTTTCGTGACAAATACAGCAAGCAGTGGTTCAACTCCAACATTTGTTTCCCACCTAATTTTCCATGAAGAACCTTCAGTCATATATCGTGAATGAAACCTAAATGTTTCCTATAAATAATCACAAATCAATCTCTATTTTTGTTTAGTTATAGTGCAGTAATTTTTGCAGTGCTAAATGATGAAGGAGACCATTATTATTTACCATTAAGTTTGAGAGTGACATCTGTGAATGTGTGTGTAGGCCATGACGATCCAGGAGGAGTCAGTACAGTCAGTCCCTGACCGTCTGTCTGAGGTGCTGCAGTTTGACTACAAGATGTACGGCCTCAGCCCTGTCACTTTGAACATCGTCAAAACATGTGGGTATTGCATCTGGACCTCTTTTAAATCAGTGGATTGGTAGGATGTAAATCAAAGTTGCAACCACTCATTAAATTATAATCTCTAGCGACAGTAATGGAACCAGAAAGAAAGCTAAAAATACAAAATGTATAAAGTAATTTCCTGTCCAAATATAGTTTTTTTAAACAAAATATATATATAAATGTGAACATACGTACACGTTGACTCTTCTCGAGTAGCTTGCATATAGTTTTTTTTTACTTCAAAAATATTTACAGTGAACAGTTTGAATAATTATTCGGCAATGTGGGAGACCCACAAACAAGCTCAGTGATTTTCTCATATTGCCTGGATTCTCGTTAGTTTCGATTTCAAGCCGAGAAACCACAGTAGTGTAGTAGACAGACTATGGCATACCAGGTTCGGTTCCCAGTGCTCACCTGGATATCGTAGGGCACTCCCGTTTCCCCTCCCTTGCCATACACCATCGCTACATCTGCAAATTTCGCCATCACCATTGCTTAAGACCTCTTTTTTAAGCACCGACCAAAATCAACTCAATTCAATTCACTCCCAAGTCATGGTGAGCCCAGAAGTTTTCAATGTGGGAATTCTTGTATGGGGAGTGTTAGGACACTAAATTTGTGTTGGTATTTCCTCTGGTTAATCTCGTTTTTCACACAGACTTCATTTCATTGATTATCCCTTTCCTATGTCTGCCATACTTATCATGTGCTATGAATGTAAATTTGGCAAAACATCAATAAATCTTTCTAATTTGTTTCTTACCTATTCCCCACTGAATACTAAGATGTCGGTTAACATAAGGGCACCAAACCAACAAAATAATTAAGTTCACCTGAGTTCCCTTAGGTTTTATGTGGTTTCAGGTTGAGAATTTCATTTATTTTTTCGGTTAAGTTACAATGATACTGTTAAGAGCACGCTGCTTTGTCCCGCGCTAGAGAGCAGAAGAGCAGGACAGAGTAGTGATATGGTAGTCCGTGGCGAGTCGCAAGGGATGTTTGAATAACAGGTGAGTGATAATAAAAGAAATGTGTATCTTGTTTCGAAAAGCATACCACCACGATAAATATTTTGCAGCTTGCGCTCTCCTGACCCCCTGATTGAATTTCCGCATTTATTTGAAAAAATTTAGGGATTTATGACCGAATTTCTCTCAGTGTGACTCGGGGTACAGCGAACCTTCTAGGTCAGCGACTATAAAAGTGCGATGGCATCCGAGCGGAGAGTTTATGAGCATCAGGAGTTTGAGCAAATGTCGGTCTTAAGCGATAGACGAGTGACGCCGGAATAAACCTAGCGGGAGGAAAATCTGCGACTGCGAGCATCGGTGCAGTGAAGAGTACAACTGGTAGGCTGGACTATTGGACCAAATGCATGAATTAAAAACATTTCAAATAATGGTGACAGACATACTGCAGGTGGGATAATGACGAGTATGCGTTAATGAACTATAACCAAACAGAGAGATAGAGAAAGACTTGAATTAGAGTTGAGATAGGCATTAAATACTGAGCTCATTGGGAAATAAAAAGAATAATGGTGGAGATAGATAGGCTGTACTGAGAGGCCCTGCACTCAGCATACTAATACCTCTGCTGGAGCGACATTGACTGGAGTACCCAACACTGGTGTCTGCCTTGGAGCTACGTTTCGGCGACCGATACCCGCGACATGTCCACCATGCCCAACTGCAAAGCCGCACTCAGCGACCAGGAGAGACACTGCAGGAGCGATAGCAATACATTGTGCAGTTGTCTGGCTTATCTTTGGAAGGGTGCCCTGAATAGGTGCGCGTCACCATCGCATATGGCTTTTTCATCGATGTCATTGCTGATACAGATGTACGGCAAAAGGTATGTCTGCCTGCACCCCACAAAATGCAGAACACCCTTGCCCGAACACTGGAGGTGGAGTCAGCAAGACAGGGGACCGCACCCCGATGTCTGGTATGGGCAGCGACACTGAACATAGACGGCGAAGACAGAATAACCAAGACTGGGGGAGTTGCAGCCAACAATAAGGGACATCGCTTCAAGGATACATGCTACAGAGCTTCACCCTCCCCCCTTTTTTTGGGCCTTNAGGTATGTCTGCCTGCACCCCACAAAATGCAGAACACCCTTGCCCGAACACTGGAGGTGGAGTCAGCAAGACAGGGGGCCGCACCCCGATGTCTGGTATGGGCAGCGACACTGAACATAGACGGCGAAGACAGAATAACCAAGACTGGGGGAGTTGCAGCCAACAATAAGGGACATCGCTTCAAGGATACATGCTACAGAGCTTCACCCTCCCCCCTTTTTTTGGGCCTAAATGGCTAGAGTGTTGGTCATGTGGACAGCTGGGGCACCTGAAAGCCTACTGCCCACAACATTTATTTTGTGGGAACATAAAAAAGTTTTATCACATCGTACTTCTGTAAAAAGTAATTAACAAGTTATTTATCATCCTTGAGGTTGCATTGAAATAACACTTTTTTTGGGCTGGTTAATAGACATTCAGAGCATACATAAATACAAATTAAAATATTGCTAAGGTCAATGTTTTCGTGAGACATGCGAATGTGTTTCTGAAGGTGGCAGATCAAAACAAAGTATTTATCACATAACCCTCAAGCTTTTGTGGTGCCAAGCTGGGTGGAGGAGAGTAACTCGTTAATTTTATACTGCGCATCATCGCTTTGTTCTTCGGCATGAATCCAGCCGAACCTGACAATATCAACCCGAGACAGCTGTGTGAATAGGTGATAGAGTAACGTGCATGTCCGACAATCGGTACTGGTTACTTCGGATACAGCATGGTAACGATTACTAAAGTAACGAATCGTTCCTATTCGCCCATCCTTATACAATGCCAAAACTCAGATTTAATTACATGTAACATCATTAGTCACTAATTGCCACGAAATAACACTTACATATTCTTTGAATTACCTGGAATGCTATTTTCTTCCTGAGTTCCAGAGAGATGGCTGGCATCTATTGGGCGGGTGGCTAAGCTCTGTTCCACGCCACCAGGACCGTATGACTACGATGTGACCCTGGTCATATTCCAGTAGCGGCCCAACTCATGTCATATCACCCTGCATTCAACTCACAAAAGTGTATTTTAGCATACAAGCAATCACCCTACTTTCTTTTGCACTTAATCAAATAAAAGTATTAACTTTTAACATCTGCGACTGTCGCACATATATTCCTAGTACCCTCTGCGCATTGTATTGGTTTGCTGTGCTCTGTCATCTAGACCCATTTCTTTCAGGGTGTGTCCATGGCTAAAACTGCAGTCATAGCACCAGACAATGCTACTAGCTGCGATGCACGCAACCTTTCATATGCAGAGTGTCCCAGAGCATAGTGTCAAGCCGAATCAAGGAGGTAGAGGACCTAAAGAATGATCAGAAACTTCCCTATGTATATTAAGCGATTGTTGATAGTTTAGTGGTTATGAATTTTTTTATATAATTTGTGCTTTACTCGCAGTTTCACGAGAAATATTGGTATGGTGACATGAATAAATATGATAGACGTTTGAATATTTGTTTTGGATTAGCTAAATGAATGGCCAATCCAGTGCAACAATATTTATGTTCATCTGTCTTAGAATGGTGCCGAGAAAAATATCGAAAGACAGAAAAGATCGGAAAGTGTAGTTTGTCCATAATATTTGGTAATGTTAAAAAAAAAAGTTCACATCTAACGTGTCCCTTACCGAAGAATGGCCTTGTTTTATCAGCTACGTACCCTGCAAATTTCATTGCGCTACTTTAACGGTTTCATCCTAAGAATGTGATTCGAAATGCAGAATGTGCAAAATCCTAATGTCTGAGAGTAAGTATAAATGTGATAAAGCGAATTACAGCGGATTAAACATGCGTTAATAAGAACAAATTCCAAAAAAAAAAAATTCAAAATTATGACACTCTTGTTTAATGCAAATGCGGCATCACCGGAAGAAATTCTCTTGCAAGCGTCGAAATGCCATTCGTTTATTTTTTATTTTTTACTTCGGCGTCTGGCAGTTTTATTGCTAGTTACTCCAAACTGTGGCATTCTGTGGAGTAAAGAAGCTCTTTTTAATATTCCCACACAAAGAAATCAGTCGCGTTCAAATTGGGGGACCTTGGAGGCCAGACTATGGGTCCACCACGACCAATCCATTTTCTTGGGAACCTTCGGTTTAGAAAATTCCTTATACACAAGGAGTAGTGACACGTCTACCATCATTCTGAAATGTCATGTCACTGCATGTCTCCAAATCTCAACATTCTCTAGCAGTTCAGGCAGATTGTTAGTTACAAATTGCAAATAGGATTCGCAGTCCAAGCAATCTGGTAGTTACATGGGCTGATTAACTGGCCATTTAGTATGCCACACCACAGATTAACACTAAACTGTTCTTGAAAATCGGATCCTCATGACAAGTGTGGGTTTTAGATACTCCATGAATGGTAATTATGGACATTAAAAACACACTATGCTTAACATGGGACTCGTCCATCCACAAAATTTGTCCGAATAACATCTCGTTGTCCTCTTGTCTTCGTAACTTATCTTCACAAAACTGCACTCTTCTGCCGTAATCTTCTGATCGCAATTGTTGGATATGTCTGAAATGGTACAGATGATATACAACTGCTTGTGGTGTGCGATGTACCTCTGACTTTGAGATGCTGGTACAGCGACTCACCATTTAGAGTATTCAGACTCTCATCGACGAGTCTCTCTCNGTACCTCTGACTTTGAGATGCTGGTACAGCGACTCACCATTTAGAGTATTCAGACTCTCATCGACGAGTCTCTCTCCATTTCTTAGACAACCGAATCTACCACATCCGGATCCCTCATAGTGACTGTATGGCAAGATCTAGTCNCTCTCTCTCCATTTCTTAGACAACCGAATCTACCACATCCGGATCCCTCATAGTGACTGTATGGCAAGATCTAGTCCCTGGTACGCAACATTCCATGTAGACATGATGAACTTTAAAATAATCATTCGGTGGTCAGGGAACCGCTCGCGCTGAAACCGAGCTCTACATTCTACATGTTCCCTGGAGAGTCTTGCTGCATGTAGAGAGTTCCCCCTCACATAACCGTAAAGGTAAAGCATTTTTGCGTAATTTCGCGATAAAAACGCCATGGTCACTCACATGCAATTTAAATGCTGGTATAAACTTGGTGCTTTACACTCCCTAGTAATTATACGACACTAATTTGTCATGCAATTCTCAGTTCACTCCATTGTACCACGTTCCCAGTCCTCGTATTAACACAAATTCACTTCGTTGAGCACTTCAGCATCTGCGAAAGAATTATGAAGTAGTGCTGTAACTGGTAAACACCAGTATTTTTCTATGTATAACGCACACGTAAATTCGAATGCAACCATCAAAAACAATCGAATGGGGTTTAGAGACTTGTAGTAGAATTTTTTAATACACCCATTTACTAAATTTTTTATTTTGTTTTTATATAATTTTCACTTACTCTCACAAATTAGAATTTCGCACATACTGAATTTCGAATCACATTCTTAGGTTGAAGCCGTGGAAGTAGCACTGTGAAATTTGCAGGTTAAGTAGCTGATAAAATGAGAACGTTTCTGGAGCAGGTAAGGGACACGTTTGTTGTGTACTTTTTCTTTAAAAGTCACCAAATATTTTAGACAAACTGCGCTTTCTGATCCGTTCTGTTTTTCGATATTCGCTAAACCCTCATACACCACCGATGGCCTTAGTGTCATGAGACTAGGAGCCTAAACTTCCATAACTCACAGGGTGTTTGTAAAACAAATGCACCCCGACATATACTCAAATCATTGGGTCGGCGTTGGGGCGCAGTGTGGCCGTGTTTTGTTCAGCACCAGTCCCGCATTAAGGCTGTTTATTGGTGTTGCCTATTTTAAATTGAAATTATGTGTTTTTATGTTCTGGCATGTTCAGTGCACCCGGATACTGCAGCTATCCATGAGACCTCAAAACCACAGTGCAGGCCCCCTGTCACATTTTCCAAGCTCTATAATTCTCAGAAGGCATTAACCCCGTGAAAGTCACACCACCTCAGACAACTGCAAGCACATCTAAAACCAACAGTCCCACGATGCGGCTTGGCTCACACCCACTGCCTCATTGCCAAACGAAAAATTCAAAAACAAAAAAAAAAAAAATTATAATTATAGGCAAAATTTTTAAAATTTTACCAACGTGACATATTATCGACCTTGCTGGCCCCATATTTCTTACCTACATCTCACTCATGACAGAGCCAGCAAATTTTAACCATAAGAACTCTGGTTATTTTGTGGTAAATACACAAACTAATGTTTCCTCTTATGTCAGTAATAGTCATTCATTTAACTGCAGTATTGAAATTTCTTACAGTGAATGCCCATGTTGACAGCATGATGGTATATTTTGTTTCAGGTTTGTGCCTAGTTGTTCTTGGACGCAGTATTTCGGCTCCAATATACCTCGTCAGTTATGTCAACGTCGCATGGGTCGCCTTCTTTGTGAGTACAGTCCTAAGAATGAAATTTTGCATAATAAGGAACTCGTATAATGTTCACATAACAAGATATGTGAAGTCATAAACCAGCACCACACTCTTNAATTTTGCATAATAAGGAACTCGTATAATGTTCACATAACAAGATATGTGAAGTCATAAACCAGCACCACACTCTTCTACATTCATATAGGTAGCTTATATTAGTACATTATCTTAACAGTCGAGAGATATGTTTAAAAAAGAATTCATAAGCTTCAAAAATGTAAAACTTATCTATGGTTACTACACANAAAAGAATTCATAAGCTTCAAAAATGTAAAACTTATCTATGGTTACTACACAAAGTACTGAGGTTACGATAAATATAATAAAATATTAGGATTATAATTGTCGAATCCCTATATTAACATCACTCATAAATCAAACACCCATACCAATATTATCATGTTTAATTAATAAATTGTAACACATTTTGCCACGGCACTACATTCCAGTACTAGAGCCATCCTGAGAATGACTAGCAAACATTTATTTAAATTTTTTGGATAAAATGACTTTGTACTATATTTATTATGCTGATTGCATAATTTTCTGTTTGTAGGGCAAACATCCTCATCTGCTGCTGCCATGGCTTTTGACGGGCTTCTTCAGGCATGTAGTACTCGACTACATAAGCATTCTGACTAGTGCGTTCCTGCGGTCTCAGAGTGGCCTCATGTGCTGTGTCTTCCAGTTCGCAGTCTTCAAATTTGTTGAGTTGGGTGAGTCCTAGTATGCTCTTCAGTACCTGCTTGAATGCTGTACTTAGAACAGAGTTACAAAACGCCAAGATGGGGGTCCCTACTGGGCATACATGTCTGTTTGGTCAAAGAGTTTCACTGCAACTGAAAACAGAGTATGCTACTCTTTGTTCTGTCGAATTAGTGGGAACATCCAATACGAAGCGTTGTAGGTACATATGAAAATATATGTGTATTAGGCAAATTCATAAAATAACACGACAATGTTCAGAAAAATAATAAATGCTGTGTGATGCATTAAGAAGCATTGGTTTCTTTCATTCCCTATATCTTTCATACACATCACTTTGCTAGCCTAAGATAAAATGTAAGCTGAAACAAAAACGTTATTCATCAATAACTGTTCGCTGTCGGCACTAAACAGTAGTCTGATATGCATTCCAATTTCTGAGGCTGTTTTTTATCCATCCCTAATTACATCGAAATTTGCACTATGAAATATGGCACCAGCTTAAAGGAAAATTCACATGATCTAATATTTATTGAATAAAAAAATCACTTGCATTCAACACGATTTCAAGTCTCCATGTAAAAATTTATCACAAAGTTTTTAATGAAACCAGTTAAAAAAATACCACAAGTAAATTTTTAGAATTATGTACAATTCACGTACGACACAAAAATAATTGATTAAATCACGACAAATTAATTGTACATTTTCTTGATAAGAAATGTGTGCACACAACTCTATTATTATGCAATTACTTCCATAAATATTGTCAGAAAAGCTGTGATCGGCGATTGAAAGTTTGGATTCAAGAGTGAGTGAAGATATTTGGGCAACTCTTTAAAAGCGAGATCTTGAGAGTCGATGAGGGCGATTGAGGTGAGTATGGGACAGCACCGTAATGTAGGGGCGGGAGAAACGGGAGATTCCCGAGATGACCTGCCGACCAGTGGCATCGTCTGGTTCTATTCCCACATGCGAAAATCCAGGAGAGAACCCACTGGGAATCGAACCCGGTTCGCCTAAGTGGGAGGTGAGTAGTCTAACCAATATACCACAGCAGCCCTACACTAGAAAGGTTTGGTTATAGTACCACTGAAAAGAAATTTTGTTGTTGTATGAAACAAGCTGACTTTTTGTATGTCATCTAAAAAGTTCCCAGTGACTTTAAAATATATATATTAATTGTGCTTCATAGCATAATATCATTCGAATTTAATGTTTTGTGTTAGCTGCGGTGATTAGATTGTTTTTCTGCATTAGAATGGCACTGGACAGACAGTATGAGAAAGACGAAAATTAAAATTTTATAAGGCACTCTTAATATATTGATGAAAAATCTAATTTTTAAAAAAATGAATACGATGATTGATTTTGTTAATTATTTTTGCCTCACCGAAGGTGTATTCTTTCTTGAAAAGATAATTAATGTTGCTGATGTAATTAAATCCCACAGCAAATATTTCTCATGCTTGCGACTTCTCATCCACAGATACTGCATCATTTGTTTTATTATCTATAACAATATAATTCTTACATGTTACTTCGATCGCTATTTCCTGTTCAAACTTACGAATCTCCTCTCACGATGATGGATTCACATGTCTGCTGACCATGCCCATTTAGCAGGGGATGTACTATCAAAAGCCAATCATAGCTTTCCTCACACCTTCTACATACCCACCTTGGTCTGCATCGAGTAAGTTGGCCAGTCCCAACTTTTTCTGTGGAGGCAATGATGATAATACCCACAATTCAGTGTGTCGCATCCAGGGTTACCAAATTGCTACCGAGGATAATATATCGAGGTTTTGGAAAATACGATATTTGTGTGATGCATGGAAAAATATACACACAGATATAAAAGAAAACGAAAAATATTCCAAATAACATTTGGAATTATTTACCTGTTATATTTATGTTGTGACTTGCACCGACCTTGAACATCAGTGAAAGATAACTGTGATTAGATGATAATTACGATTAGTACTCGATGGTGGGTTATAAATAAACGTAAAACATTTAATTTCGCACATAATAATTGAGGCATGTTCAGAATATAAAGGTTTATCACGTGAACTTACTTCCCTGTTTATTTTATGATGTCACTAACATACAAAACAAACATAAAGTTAAAATGCAAAATAAATTTTAAAATCAATTTTGCTGTCATCGTAAAATGTTTAATTCTATGTCAATTATTTATATCATATCACCAAGGAAAGTGTTTTACTTAGATGTTTCTAATGAAAACTATGTAACCTGCATATAACAATTGCATTTTAAACAATTTGAAATAGCTGCTCCTACATGTTAATTTTATTTTCTTAAGTGTTCATCCCATATGTGTAATTTCCACACAACATTCTTAGGCAATTTATTTTATTTTCAACATGACTCTACTACCTTAAGCCTAGCTCAGTATACCGAAATAAAAATCACCTCACATAAAGATGACAAAAACATATTCCTTCCATATAATCTTAGTTTGGTTATTGGCGAAATTGTATCTTTACTATGAGTTTTAGTTTCCATTTTCCGAAATCGTGAAGTCAATATACTTGACTTTAACTCTGACAGCTCCATTATGTCGTGCCCCATAATTAAAGCTAGAACGTAAAATCAAGTGCTAAAATTTTTAATTGTGCAACAGCCTTTAATCTACTTCCCAATGCACGTATCTCCTGAGGGCTATCGGCTGCCTGGCCTGATTTTCTTAGACTGGATGTCTGACGAAGTCGCTATGCTTACTGGCTCCTGGCACAAATAATGCCATTCCACAATGCACCGTAACACGAGATATGCGAAAGTTATTGGAGATGGCCAATTCCGAGAATAGTCATGAAATTATCAGGAGGGACAACTTAAAAAAGAAAATTCAATTTCAGATAATACTATTTAATACACATCTTTGTTTGTGGTGGGTGTGGTGTATTAAAGTTATATTCTGCTAAGTTTGTTGATGATTTATTTAAGTGGTAAGTGATTAGAAAGTCCTGGGTGTTTTAACATCATGGACCAGAGAGCTCGTTTCCATGATGGCACATCTGGCTTGGAGGTTACTACTCTGAAACAAAAAAAAATTGATAAATTTAATTAATACCAACAGAGTTGCCACTTTGGGATAAAGCACTTTATTTATCTACGTGATTCGCAATCTACTTAATTTGTTGCCTCCTAGCATGTACACACATGTAGTGTTGAGTATATTACAGCATTGTAATTATTGTTCTAGTTTGTTGGTAACCTCCAATGTCTGGGTGACAGCATTTCGCTAGCTTCTCGGGGATGTATTCAGATTAATGGCATGTTTTCTATGGTTGCTTGAATACATCCATTTAATGAGTTAATGTGGCCATTTGTAATTTCGAGGCTTTGATTCTGAATGTTACACATTCCGACTGTGTTCCATCTTGACTATATGGACGCTGGTCATTAGTGTAAAACAGTTTAATTCACTTTTAACTCTTGAGTGCGTGTACGATGTGGCAGGTGGTCTGGGGTTGCAAGTGGTGAATCAGGAGACCGCATAAAGTTCCTACGAGTATTCCTGAGATATTATGTAATCATCTTACTTTTATTTTTCTGCGACAGTGGTGAAACCATTCCTACCGGTTCAAATAACTTCTATTTTAACTGCAATGTTACATGAACTATCTTCAATAAATCCGAACTAATCATTAGTAGACTGTAATTAAGAAATATGTATTTTTCATTTTGCTGATCATGCCAAGATGTATATATCGTAATAAGCCTAAGCCAGACTGAGCACAAGCTTTTACATGTTTACTACAGCAGAACATCTTGTATGCCCACAGCTCTGTACGTGTACCTTTGGAACAGCGTGCTGCTGCTATATCGAGGGCTGCAAATACTGGAGAAGAACACTGCTAGCACTAAACTGGTACAGCCACCATCACAAGTCGATAAGAGTGCGCATCTTCCTGATGGGCTGAAGCCAACGAAGCCTTGCATGCCACATCTTGTAGACTGTCGATCTCCAGCACAATGCACCACTTGTAGTGGGGATGGGGAGACAGTGGATGACCACAGACAGCCCATGTGTGACAAGTCGGTGCAGGTAACTGTCCGCATGAGTTCAAAGGACCTGCAAGGAAGAACTTCTAAAAGAATATAAACAAATTCGGGCTATAAATGTATCTGATTACTTCTCAAGACATACCTTATATCTTTAAAAACTGTGCTACCTACATTAGTGATGTCTACTGTGTCAATTATCACAAATATGTAAAAAGCTTAATAAACATTTTCCCTCGCAAATATGTGGTAAGTTTATTATAGCACAAAATATGATTAATTAGTAGATGGCGAATTTATAGTAGTTGCAGACATTAACTTCATTCACGAATTATTGTTATTCACCTATTTGTAAGAATAAAAAAAACTATTTCGCAACATTAGATTTTTTTTTGTTACATACACCAAAAAATAAAATAACTACAATCGATTTAGCTGATATGAGGGTAACACACATTTATATAATAGGTTTAATTTGTCTCTTGTATCATACTTTTGACTTTCGATAATGAGCTGAATTAACCAGTAATACAAACTGGAAATATAAAAAATTATATAATTGTATCCAGGTCATATCAGCTGTTAGTGAAGCCATTATATACTTACAAAAAACTACATATTCACTCTTAACCTAAATATTCTTCGACGTCTTGATACCAAAGTTCATTATATGCTTGTTAAAATTCTTCTGAATCGCTACTAAATATTTCTGTTTGTAATTCACAATATACAAGTATGAGAAATTCGATTTATATTGAATTATACGCAAAACAAGACATTATTAATCATTTGTAGAAATTTCTACTCATAAGTCCATTCTTTTAAGAAAATTATTATTTTAAAAAGTGTTTAGGGCAGCTTTGTATATTCGTATAACAGAAATACTTGTAACTATTAAAAAAAATAATTTGTTACTTATAAAAATTTACTTTTAGTTACTAGTAAATACTTGTAGTTTTGTGAAACAGAAATTTTTTACTACTCACGAGCTACAAGTTCATTCACTTGTAACCTGTAAACTTGCAGTTTTGTGAAATGGGCCCCTTATAGGAAACATTTACATCGAACATTGTACACGACCAATTACGAAAGCGTCCATTAAATCGGCCGAGGTTCGTTTCACAAAACTACATCTTCACAAGATATTAGATACAAGTTACAAGTGCTACTATCTACCACTGTTTGTAAATACCGTTTCACGAACATCACTAGTATGTACAAGAACTTGTCATTTTTGTGTTTCTTGATAAGTTTCGTTATATTAGTAAGTACTACTTCTTTGCTACAAGTGTGCAAATTTTTTTTTTCAAATAAACAAAATGCCAAAATCAAATGAAAATAGATTGGCTGTACGGAAGATGTTCAGAGGAGCTAAAGATACCTTGTCCGGTACTTTTGGCCCTAATGTATTATATTTTGGGAAATTAGATGTAACCTACATAAGGAGAATACATTTAAATAGAATTAAATTTTTTTAAATATAGTTAGGAATTGAAAAAATACTATTTTTCAATAACAAAAGTGTTTTTTATGTTACATGTACCCAAAAATAAAATAACTACAGTCGCTTTTTATATGAGTGACACACACATTATGTAAATGCTCTATATTTTTCTCTTGTATCATACTTTCGTTAGTCGCCAATGAATTGGATTTTCAAATAACAAAAACAGCAAATATAAAAAAAAATTATATAATTGTATCCAGGATTTATACGTTGTTCGTGAAGCTATTAGACTTTGTCGCCTGTCTGAGGCAACATTTTATAATGCGAAGAAGACATCCTAAAAAGCTTATTAAATTCATTCACACACTCAAACTACATATTCACTCTTTACCTAAATGGTCTACGACGTCACTGATACCTAAGTTCTGTTTTCGCTTCTTCTGAATCGCTGCTAAACATTTGCATTTACAATGAACAAAAAAAAATTTATGACAAATTTTATTTATTTTAATTATATGCTAAACAAACCACTATTTAAAACCTGTAGAATTCTCTACAAAGCTCGCCATCGTTGTAAGAAAGTGATTTTTTTTACAAGTTTTTAAGGTAGACTGTTACATTTGTGAAACAGAAATACTTCTAAATATTAAAAATTGACAAGTAACTTGAAAAAACTATCTTGCAAAAATTGACTTGTAGTTACTAGTAAATTCTTGCAGTTTTGTGAAACATGAATTTTTTTCTACTCACGATCTACAAGTCCATTTTCTTATAACTTGAATTCGTTTGTGAGTAGTCGTGGAGTGATGAGTGACTTGTGGATTTCTGAGGGTGGTATACAGGAATTAGGTTGTGGTAATGTGGTCGAATTAGTTTTTGTGATCGCAGGTAAGCAATGGATGTAGATGAATCAACTGCAAATTAGAGAAAATTATCTTTTGAGCAAGCCCATAATGATAGTCGTCAAGCAAAGAGTAATCGTGAAGGGATTGATGGCTCTTCGACGGAGGCTCTAAATACTGCGAGACAGGTTAGACCTCCCCAATTATGCTATCCTCGGGATAGTCCAGGGCCGTTTGTTTTTTTTGTTGAGTCGCAAGGTACGAATATTGACAATATAGGTCACAAACTTCATCCCAACCGAGATATTTTACATATCCAATGAGCAGGCTGTTGGAGGAAACTAATTTTGTATTTGGCAGTATAAACCGTGAGCTATGCTCTGATTGGTTAATGTCTATAGCCCTCAGCCAATAATAAACATTCTCTGTTAGCTATTGTTCACCTCGTGTGTGTTGTTGTTGTGGTTAAAGTTCGTTAAATAAAACTTACATTTCTCGATCTGCTGCGTGTTCGTTGTGTTAATAATTCAACAGGTTATGGGCCCAGATGCACCAGTAACTCACACAAGTAAAAGTAAAACATCTTTCAAGTAAAAAACATCGAAATGGGTGAGTACGAACATTTTATCAACAACACCGAGAAGTTGACCGATTGTGCATCATTTCCTCTCTGGAAGTTCGAGATAAACATCTTATTTGAATCAAAAGGCCTCATTGATATTGTTGAAGGTAAAAATAAGCTACAAGACGTTGCAAATGACAAAACGAAACAAGAGTGGAAACAGAAAGATGCCAAAGCCCGTCAGGCCATTGTAGGTACTTTGGACAAGAAACATCGATCCCATCTTCTTTCTTGTTCTACGTCTCATGAAATGTACACTAAAATATGTAATATATTTGAACGTGACACAGAACATCAGAAAAACGCGACTTACGAACAATTTTTTGCCTATAAATTTGATAGCAGTAAGGACATGGCAGTAAACTTAAGTAACCTAGAAAATATTCGTTTTCGTCTCAATTCCCTTTCAAAAGACAAGATTGACGACGAAATGTTAATGGCTAAGATAATGTCGTGTCTTCCTTCAAATTATGACACGTTCATAACATCGTGGAATTCAACCCCTAAAACTGAAAAAACTCTCGAAAATCTGACGGCAAGACTTCTAAATGAAGAATCACGAAAATCAGAGAGTAACGCCACAGCCCCCGCTGCTTTCTACGGTGGAACAAAACGCTCTACTCGTCCTTGGCAAAATTTCAACAAAGGGCAAAACCGCCAGGACGATTTTCCTCGTAAAAATGACTCTCGCTTTAATTATGGGTGTAAAATATGTAAAAAGAAAAATCATGAAACCAAAGATTGCTTCTTTCGTGATAAAAATCGCGGTAAAAATCATGACAAAAACCAAGCAGCATTTTTAGCTGAAGACAAGTCAAATTCAACCAAGCAGAATGTTACTACCTTTGTGGTCGACAGTGGCGCAAGCGTTCATATGATCAAAAATGATGAACTGCTGACCCAAAAGCGTCCTAATGACACAGAAATCACAGTTGCTAAGGGCAACAGCACAATTCGCGCTGTTAGTGCTGGAAAATTTGAAACCCCGGAATGCAAACTAAGCAACGTTCTGTATGTGCCAGATCTTTCTAAAAATCTTCTCTCGGTCAATGCAATTACCAAAAGAGATGGTAAAGTTGTTTTTGAGGACAATAAAGTGGAAATTTATCAGGGTAAAGAACTTGTTTACACTGGAACCAAAAACGCTAGTGGACTCTTTGAAGTAAAAATGGGTTCTCAGCAAGAAGCCCTGATTGCCTCAAACAATAATAACGCTATGTGGCATAGAAAGCTCGGACACTTGGGACCAAAATACCTCAAGAAACTTGTGAAACTCTCACATGGTGTAAAACTGACAGATGCTGACCTAAAACCACTTGAATCTTGTGAAGTCTGCCTCAAGGCTAAAGCTTGCCGTAAACCCTTCGGTTTCAATCGTGCACGTGCAACGAAACCTCTAATGATACTTCACACAGATGTAGTAGGACCCCTGGAGACACCTACTTGGGACAACTACCGATACTTTGTGTCAGTCATGGATGACTGGTCACATTTCTCAGCAACGTTTCTCCTGAGGAGCAAAGATGAAGTAAAACAGATATTGAAAAATTACATCACAAAAATTGAAAACAAATGGTCATCAAAAGTTGAAAAAATTCGCCTTGACAATGGTGGAGAGTATGTTTCAAAGGATTTCAAGGAGTATTGCGATGAAAAGGGTATCGAGTTAGATTATACTCCGCCGTATACACCTCAGCTCAATTCTCATGCTGAGAGACTTGGCAGGACTTTAATGGACAAAACCAGAGCATTACTTTTCGATTCTGGAATGGAAAAAGACATGTGGGGAGAAGCCCTTCTCACTGCAACATACTTACAAAACCGCAGCCCTACAAAAGCCATAAAACTAACACCTGCGGAACTTTGGTTCAATAAAAAACCTGACTTGTCTCGCCTCCAAATCTTTGGATCAGTTGCGTATTCCAAGGTACTCTCTCACACTAAGAAACTGGATCCGAAAGTTAAGAAATACATTCATGTGGGCTACACCAGCAACGCCTACAGATTGTGGAATCCCGAAAAACAACAAATCATTGCATCCAGAGATGTCTACTTCACTAACCAAGACGTAAAACAACCTGAAGAAATAAAAAAAACTGTGAGTCTTGACTTTGATGAAGATGAAGACATCAGCTCCACAAAAGACGATTCTCTCTCAGACAAAGACGACGACGAGGAGTATGAGGACGAAATCTCTCAAAAAGAAGAGGAAACCGAAGTCACAACTGATACTCCAAATACATCAGATGCATCGTCAGTTCAAGAGACCCAAAGGAGATCGAAGAGGACTAAGAAATTGCCAGACAAATTGAGCGATTATCACCTAAATCTGGACTCTTTAGAAGAACTCCAAGAAAGCGCTCTCTTGTCATACAAAGAAGCTGTCTCGTGCAAAGAAAAACATTTTTGGCTTCAAGCTATTGAGGATGAGAAACAGTCCCTTGCAAAAAACGACACCTGGACTATCGTCGACCGGAAAGCTGCCGAAAAACAGAAAATTCTGACGAACAGATGGGTTTTTCGTATAAAAGACGACGGCAAATACAAAGCCCGACTGGTCGCAAGGGGTTGTGAGCAAACACTTGGCTACAACGAAGAGACCTACAGTCCTGTTGTAAGCAGTGATGCTTTGCGACTCATTCAAGCTTTGATCGCTCGAGAAAACCATCATATCACAAAAATCGACATAAAATCAGCATTCCTATACGGAAAAATTCTAAATCCTGTATACATGGAGATACCAGAAGGCTGGCAAAAACCTAAAAATAAAATTTGCCGACTGGAAAAAGCCCTCTACGGACTCCGTGAAGCTCCGCTTAGGTGGAACAAACGTTTCTCTGAATTTCTCATGAAAAGTGGACTAAAAGCTCTCAAAAATGAACCTTGCATTTTCAAAAACGCAGATTCAACCTTGCTTCTTGCCATCCACGTAGATGATGGAATTATCGCTTCTGACAGTGAAGATAAAATAACACAACTACTCGCTCAGCTGACTAAAGAATTCGAGATGACTGCTGTGAAAAATCCTGTAACTTTCCTTGGACTAGAAGTCACACATGAAAAAAACGGTCTAAAAATTTCACAAGCCGAGCATGTCAAGCAAATGCTCAAGAAGTACAGAATGGAAAGTGCTAAACTAGCAACCACACCATTCGTTAAGCAAGCTACCAACGAAGATGGTAATTTGGTCACCGGTTTCCCTTTTCAGGGAGGCTGTTGGGAGTCTTTTGTACATCTCAACGAAAACTCGACCGGACTTGGCCAATGCTGTAGGTATGAGCAGTCGACGTGTGGAAAAGCCCACGCAAGATGACCTCACCAACCTAAAAAGGACACTCAAATACCTAAAAGGCACTATCAATGAAGGTATTCGCTACTCGAAAGACTCTACTGATGAAATCATCGCCTATAGTGACTCCGACTACGCAGGTGATACCGAAAACAGAAAAAGTACGTCAGGGTATATCATTTACTACGCCGGAGGTCCTATAAGTTGGAGTTCGAAGAAGCAGCCCATCGTCGCCACTTCAAGCACAGAAAGTGAATATATTGCAGCTGCTGAATGCTGTAAGGAAGTAGTGTACCTTAAAAGTCTCTTTGAAGAACTCACAGGAAAAACCATAACAGCTACGATTCATGTTGATAATCAAAGCGCTATAGGTTTGGCTAAAAAGGGTAATTTTAACAGAAAAAGTAAACACATTGACGTTCGCTTTCATTACATAAAAGAATTGATTGAAAATAAAATCATTCACATTGAATATATTCCAACAAGCAAGCAAATTGCAGATTTGCTAACCAAAGCATTGGGTCCAAATAAATTCCAAGATTTTAAAAAACAGATGATTGAATTGGAAGCTTAAAAAAAAATTTTATTTGTGAATTTAATTTATGAAAGTTAAGCTTACCCTCCTATTGCCTTAAGTTAAGCTTAGTATTTTGTAATTGAAATCTTGATAGCTAAGATGTGATATTAGTGTGAAATAATTTTTTCTTATCTACAAATGTTTGCATTTACAAATTTTTGAAATATTGTGATTACAAAATTAAGAGGGTTGTGTTGGAGGAAACTAATTTTGTATTTGGCAGTATAAACCGTGAGCTATGCTCTGATTGGTTAATGTCTAGAGCCCTCAGCCAATAATAAACATTCTCTGTTAGCTATTGTTCATCTCGTGTGTGTTGTTGTTGTGGTTAAAGTTCGTTAAATAAAACTTACATTTCTCGATCTGCTGCGTGTTCTTTGTGTTAATAATTCAACACAGGCCCAGTGAAATTGAACATTACATTTACTTCCGGTATTGCAACCAATCAGTTTATGTCTTCAGAACTACCAACTAAATTGAATGTGTCTGTAACTATCCCTACTAGTTTTGTACGTCAAGGTTTGATATATGGCATTCCTCTCGATATGTCGACAGGTGACATTCGCGAAGGTTTAGAATGCGATTATAAGATTTTATCTATTGAGAGGTTATCCAAACATGTGGTTAATGGAACTTTATCGGTACGAGTACCTATCAGACTGGCAAGCCTTACCTTCGAAGGGCAACATTAACCTACTGAAATTATTATATATAAATATAGCTTTAAATTTACTCCTCGGGTACAATTTGTGCTGCAGTGTTTCCGGTGTTTTCGCTTCGGGCATACCCAGAAACACTGCCGCGCAAAGAGTGTTCGTTGCCCTGCCTGCTCTCAACCTCATGTTATATCAGAATGTACTACTGCAGATATCCCTGTATGTATGAATTGATCTGCTCAACACATGGTGCATAACAATGCTAAATGCCCCGTTTGGGAAATGGAATGAGAGGTAAAATGTGTCATGGCATACTACAACTTGCCATGATGATGCTAAAGCCAAAGTCCAGCCATATTTCAGGGTCCATCCGGTGCAACAACAACCACCATCGCAACCAACTATGTCCCCACCCACCTCATTGGCTCAATATCCGCCTCTGCCCACACCATAAGTTTTCCTTCCCAACTTCGTATTCATTGGCAACACAAAGCTCCACGCGACCCTTCCAAATGGCTACAGTGAGGTCCAATGGATATACTGTTTGTTATAAGGCACTGCCTCCGGTGACTTCCAACATTGTTACGCCTTCCTTTAATATTAGAGATTATTATGCTCAATTCAAACTGAATACTGCCACAATATTCCTTTTCCTGTACGTACTCCACTACCTGAAGAGGTTCCCCCTGCTGAGGTACATGGAGTCCCTCGACTTAATAACAAAAAATTGAATTCTTTGATAGACACAATTGAGCATATGATCACCATAGCAAAAACAGATTCGACTTATAATTTTGACCGGGAGAGTCTTGTACAATCATTTCTTCAAACTCTCCTATAAGGGGATGTATCTTTTTGAGGTGAGTGTGTCTGCTATTGTTTACCATTTTCTTACTACCCATGTTTCCTTCATGCTTTTGCGCCATACAGTGGAACACTAGATCTCTCCTGACTAATAGATTTCCCCTCCTTCATTATTTGGATGCTCATAACACAGATGTTCTACTCTCTGAAACCTGGATGTTACGCACCCTCTCTATATCAGATCCTTTCGGTCTTTCGTCTCCCCTAAGGATGACAGAGGGATGGCTATATATTTAAGAAATACGCATGCTGGTAAGATTTTTAATATTTTTTCTCCTGACAGTTTCTATGGCGTTGATGCGGTGGCGATTCGGTCGACACTCTGCTGCTTCAATATCACTATCGTCTTGATATATGTCCATCATAAGTTTCGATGTTCAGCACACGATTGGGCATCTTTTTTTTTTTTCCTTTTTCCACATCCTGTAATTGTAGGTGGCGCTTTCAATTGCCACCATCGTTGATGTGGTAATCCCTTCGAGGATTTTTCTGGTCACCATTTGACAGAATTTTTACTTACATCATCTTTTGCTTTACTGAACAGTACGCAACCTACATGGTTCGGGCCTCCACATTCCCGCCCAACTGCAATTGATTTAACTTTTGTTTCTGCCAGCCTTTCCAGCTGCTTAACCTGGTCAGTACATAATGATACATAGGGTAGCGATCATTTTCCAATTATCCTCACTTCTTCATTAACTCATCCGTCTCCTTCCCCTACGTTTAGTCGATACCGATTGCTTTATAATCTGGCTGATTGGTGCAAATTCTCTTCCTTAACGTCGGAAACAAAAACACATTTCCCTCCGATTACAGCTTTTAATATAAACATTGTTTATGATGNTTCTCTTCCTTAACGTCGGAAACAAAAACACATTTCCCTCCGATTACAGCTTTTAATATAAACATTGTTTATGATGTCTTCTATATGTCTCTTTTGGAATCTGCTAAAAGTTCTATGCCTTTTCACCCTTTTCGTATTGGTGATCGGAAACATAGTTCCACTTGGTGGGATGGACAATGTGACGAGGTTAATCGCCATCGTTTGAATGTACTTCACCAATATAAACGCCAGGCTACATTGGCCAATTTTCTACATCTTAAGAAATGCCAAGCAGAGGTGCGAAAGTTTTGGTCTGAAAGTAAAAAGATTAGCTGGAATACTTTTTGTGCTTCCCCCTTTCTCGTACTACTCCATCTCCTACATTATGGGGTAAATTTAAAGCCTTTCGCGGTAGTAAAGAGGGACAGCGTTCCCAGCATATTTCCCTCTCCCTTGTTCCTGCTTTTATGGATCGCATTGCCCCTGATACCGTCCCAGAAGATGCATGCTACCTTCTATTTTCCTTCAGTTGTTTCTCATGCGGCTTCATGTGATCATCAGGTTTTTTTTACCGGGCATTTACAGTGGAGGAATTAAGCCATTTTTGGTACACTGCAGGTAATACCACACCTGGTTTGGATTACATATCTTATGGTTTCCTTAAGCACCTTCCTCGCTCCACGCTCGTTTGGTTAACTCAATTCTATGATAAAGTGTTCTGTTATGTTTGTATCCCTGATGTGTGGAGGGATTTTGAAATAGTCCCGATTTTAAAACCTGGTAAATCTCCTCTATCATCTGAGTCTTCACGTCCGATTGCACCGTGTTCTTGCTTGGCCAAACCTTTTGAGAAATTGGTAAATCACAGGCTTAATTGGTGGTTAGAACATCATTGTTTACTTCGTCCAGAACAACTTGGTTTTCGTTCTGGTATTAGTACCCTGGATGCTATTGCTGTATTGTTTTCACGTATTCGGGATGCTTATGCTCACCGGAATGCCTTGGGTACTGTGTTTTTTAAGACTTGGAATCGGCCTTTGATAATGTTAATCTTAAACTTCTTTATGACAAAATGTTTAGATTAGGATTACCACATACCCTCATACGATGTATCCAGTTTTTGTTTAGCATCCATTGTTATATGCCTAGAGTACCTGATGTTCCAGTTTTTGTTCATCAGGTATCCAATGGTTTAGTTCAAGTCCCGTGCTATTTATTTTATATACTCAAGACATTATATTTCACTTTGGCTCCCACATTCGTTCTATTCAATATGCTGATGATATTGTGCTTTGGGTTGAATGTATCTCCTATGACAAAGTTTGTACTTCTATGACTATGGCCCTTGATGCTTTATCACTTTGGTTGGATGATCATGGTTTTAATCTTTCTGTGGATAAGAGACGCGCCCTGTATTTTATGTGTAAACAGTCCCAGTCACCACTTCCTTCTCAAAACATCAGAGGTTATCCTCTTCCCTGTGTGACAAAGGTATGGTATTTCGGTATCTTTTTAGAGACCCGTGGTCGATGGACTACCCATGTTGAATACACTATTACCAAATTTCGCAAAAGAATTAATATTTTAAAGGCTCTCGCCCATTATCATTGGAGTTCCAGCTGTTTTTCTCTACATTCTTTTTATGCATTTACTATTCGGTCTGTTTTAGATTACAATATTCCGATTGCTGGTCANGCTGTTTTTCTCTACATTCTTTTTATGCATTTACTATTCGGTCTGTTTTAGATTACAATATTCCGATTGCTGGTCAGCTGCCACTACTTTTGGCGAACAAATTGCAAACTATATAGAATGCTTGCTTCAGACTTATTCTTGGCGCTTTCTCTTCTACGCCCATTCTAGTCTTGCATATGGAATCTTTCCTTATGTCATTGTCCGACTGTTATAGACTATTGCCAGGTAAACATTGGATTCATACTCTTAATTCTCGTGTAAGGGGTATTGTACAGGTGGTTGACAACCTTGGTTACATCCTACCGAAAGTATTACAAACGATGGCCCGTTTCGTTAACCCTCCACCTAGTTTGTTACACTGTTTGCAGTATGAGGTTTCGTTTCGTTTCCCTTGTCCTATCTTTCTTTCCCCTACTGAATCTGTTTCTCACATTTTTCTTCAACAAGAATTTAAGGCTAAAGTTGCTGAATATCCCGACTGTACTTTGACATAAACTGATACCTCAAAAACTGTCGAAGGTGTTGGGTCTGCTAAATTTTGATGCTTCACATAAATGTTCTGGACTTGTTAACTCCCTTCTACCGCCACAATTTATTATGCCGATGCTTTTGCAGTGTATATGGCTTTACGTTATGTTTACGATCTCAAAGTCTCAAATCCTCTGATTGTATCTGATTCCATAGTGTATTTACAGCCTTGTCTTCTCCTACTCCCCATAAGGAAGTGCTTATATGGATCATACGGGAACAGTGTGTTCTTGATGTGTGACGGGTACAAGGGATAGCCATTGCACTGTTTTCACACCCTGCTATAGTTCTTCTGGGCAGGCAGCCAGCCAGCTAGAGCAGGCAGGTGACAACGAAACTTCCGGGGAAACACTGTCGGGGCTGTCCTGACATATAAAGATACGCGGGGAAAAACCAAAGTTGAGAGAAACGGGGTAAGTCCCTAGAAATAGCTGATATAAGCCCTCGACGAAGGAAACAGGGGAGCCCCCTNTTGAGAGAAACGGGGTAAGTCCCTAGAAATAGCTGATATAAGCCCTCGACGAAGGAAACAGGGGAGCCCCCTACGATAATTAATGCAGACACAGCCCCCAGGAATCCCCGGAAACGTCCCACCACACCCTCCCTCCTTCCTAGTTGGAGCGCCCAAGCAGCTGACGAGACAGGAAATCCTACACAAAAAAAGTGCGAGGTATAAAGGTGATTTCCCGATTTATCTCTCGAGAAACTGCTGACAGCTAGCTTGAATATAGCGGGAGATGGGTTAAATTCAGGCGCAGCCAAGGAAGGGCATCAGTTGTGATCAGTTGTTCACGGGCAGTTGTTCAGCCGAGGCGGGAAGGGGTTGTTCGGCAGCCGCGATGCGAGGCAGAGAAGGCAGTTAGTGAGAGAGGCAGTCATATCACGAGGCTGGGTTCGGATCCCAGCCAAGTCAATTATCGCCAGTCGAGATGGGAGTTGTTCGGCGGTACAGCCGCGAGACGAGTTAGGTGTTCCGCCGAAATGGGAGGCGAATCAGATTCGGGAGTAATCAGTCGTGTGACGAGAACAGTGCAGAGAATATGAGTAAATTCCCAGAAACGAGTGGCAGCCCCAGACAGAGAGGCGCCTTCGTAGTCGTGCGCCGGATGGCGACGGTGCAAGCAGTCAGTCAGTCAGTAAGTCAATTGTGACATCACCGGGGAGAGAACCCAGGAACAGCCGAAACTTCATGTGTAAATTCCCGAGACAAACCCAGTAAAAGTGCCGAGAACTTATGAGTTCATTTCCGAAAATGTAGTGACAGTTTACGAGGTGGGGAAGTGAGAAACGCGAACCGTAGCCGAGGAGACGCGCTCTCCAATGAGTAACGCCAGCCGAGGTCACCAAGAAAGCAAAAGTCCCTGAAAACCCATCCCGGACTTCCTAGAGAGTCAGTCAAGGCCACAGGAAGAAGCCAGCTGAGTACAGCACGCCAACGAGAGCGAGTTCGAGGGCCTAAAATAGGGCCACCCAACTCATCATGCCTCAGCTACCAACGAAGACAACTCACCAAAAGCCGCAGTCACAGATAAGTAGAGAAAAAAGCTTCCTTCAACAACCTTCCCCGATGCATAGTATTCAGCCCACCTGCCCTTCAGGCCTACGACTGGTAGGGGGGCTCAGTCTCGCCAGTGTGTGTAAATACCTATGTTACCTTNAAAAGCTCCCTTCAACAACCTTCCCCGATGCATAGTATTCAGCCCACCTGCCCTTCAGGCCTACGACTGGTAGGGGGGCTCAGTCTCGCCAGTGTGTGTAAATACCTATGTTACCTTCAGACAAATAAATTACTGGTGTGTTAAATAACGTAGAATATGAGTATTTGTTTACCCCTAACGCAACAACCACAGGTGCCCTTAGTCTGCACCAAAGTAATTTAATTGTATAACCTACTAGCCACCAGCCTGTATAACTCAGGTGGCCTAAAAGCGACATTCTTTTGGATAAACTAAATGTTCCTGTCCTATTTATGTGGTTACCAGGGCATGTCGGGATTCAGGGGAATGAGATGGGGGATAAACTTGCGAAATTGAGCATTTTACAGGTGTCTCGAAGCCCCTACTGTGTTTTTCGGTTTTATATCCCTTATTAACCAGGGAAATATTTCGGCATTGGAAACAAATATGGGAAACTTATACTTCGGTTTTTAATATCTTGTATGCACAATTATTTCCTGCATATTCTCGACCAACATATCAACATTGTAAATTCCCATGGTTTAGCAGTTACTTCTTTTCGTCTCCTTTCAGGTCATACTGCATCCCAGTCTCATTTGTATAAACTTCATATAGTCTCTAATCCTTCCTATGTATGTGGGTCCCCTAGTGCAGATTTAACTCATCTTTTGTTTCAGTGTCCTACTGGAGGCGATAGAAGTTCGTTGTATGCTGCTCTTCGTAGGCTTCGTGTGATTTTTCTTGTCTCTTACTCTTCGGTACTTTATCATGACCCTCGAGCAGTTTGTGTCATTCTCGCTCAGTTTTTACTTGCGCACAGTATTGTTATTTGATCTTAAGAATTTGGTGTNCTCGAGCAGTTTGTGTCATTCTCGCTCAGTTTTTACTTGCGCACAGTATTGTTATTTGATCTTAAGAATTTGGTGTTCTGTTAGATGTCCTCAGTGTTCGGCCCACTCTTTCCTTGTTATCCCCTGTTCCATAGCCTTTCTCTCCCTCCATTGTTGATGGGCCTCTACCGAGAAGAGTAGTGTTTGTGATCCCGTCTAGTTTTCTACTTCATTATCCTCTATTTGTCTGCCTCCTGTTTTTGTTTTTGGCCGTGGGCTTCACTGTTGGCCACATTACCAAAAAAAAAAAAAAATCTTGTAACTTGTAAACTTGTAGTTTTGAGAAATGGACCCTAGTCGGCCAAATCTTCCATAGAGCCATCCATACAAGCGGCCATGCAGACTTGCATGAAATCATCCAAGAAATCTTCCATCGTGGCATACAGGCATAAGTGTCACCCGCATGGTATTCTCTGTTGCGCATGTAAACAAAACAAGTTGTACCAGTTGCTGGTATTGTGAAAGGTTAGGAAATGTCACATAGAGTGGAAAAAGCAATTGTTTTAGTGGGATTATTAACATATCATTAATATGCCAGAAGAAGACAACGAAGAAGTTCACTTATTACGTGATGCGAGTCTGTACTCTAATAAGCCAAGAAACCAGTTAGGTAATTATTAAATTTTATTAGAAAACAGTTGGCATACATACACATTAGGTTTGTTCTGTTAATTGTCTTAATTTTTTATATTCCATTTAGGGTTACGCCACGCGCCAGAGCAGTGGTTAAAAAAGATTTGCTAAACCCATAAAGCACTCTTGTGACATTTTTTGAAAAATCAGTTTTCCTAGCTATTTATTTGTAACATTTCGGGGCAGCTTTCATCGATTAAATATTTTCCTCCAGTAAATTTCTCCACATATATTTGATTATTTATGACGCCTAAAATTTGAAAATTTGTTTGTGGTCCATTCAAAGCCAATTTGAAAGTTTTTAGGGGCTTTTTGTTATCGAAAACAAAAATGATACGGTTGTTCTCAGACCAGAAAAGCCTGACAAAACCTACCCAGTAAACTATTTTGTCCTCATAACTTCTGCTTGAGAGGGGGAGCAAAAATACAATTCGTGACCTAAGTGACGTAGTGGCATTTTGACCTGACTAATTGAATGACCTTTGCCATACAAAGGCAGACTGGAGGGGAGGAGACCTCCATGGTGGATTCAGACATGTTTTTTTATGGGAAAGAAATAGAGAGCTTAATCTGTATGAATTGTGATTAGTAATGTCCATCCTACACCATTTGCTGATATGATTTTCCCATTTTTTTTTTTTTTGGAAAACTATGGTTCATAATAATTACCCAAGATATTGAGGTGGAGTTCTTAATTGTCTGGTTTCTTTCCTTCTTTGCATTTCTCTTTTCCCATGGCCCTTAATGTTACTTCTGCAGACTCTTAACCTTTCCTGTTAATGCTATCCTGTTTTCATCCAGGTTTAGGGGCCTTTCGCTGTGAGAGCTTCAGTGAGATTCCCAACCTCACAAACCTGACCTGTCCGCCTTTGTTGCCACACTTCTTCCAGTGGAGGCTATGATGGCATAGCAGATAGAGCGCTCGCCGCCTCCCACCGAGGCCAGTTGGGTTTGATTCTTAGTGGGTTCGCTCTCGGATTTTCGCACTTGCCGTACAATGCCAGTGGTCGGTGGGTTTTCTCAGGGATCTCCCGTTTCCCCCACACTTGCATTCTAGCACTTCTCCATATTCGCCTTGATTCACTCTCATCTGCTCTCAAGACCCTGATGTTAAGAGTTGTCCAAACTTTTCCACTCCACTACTTCCAATGAATGAAACATGGTAATGGTTAATTTTAGTGTCCTTTGTGAATATTAAAATAAAATGTTCAAAAATTGTGGTTCTAAACTCTGCGGAAGTTGCTGATTTGATTCCGTNTCCTTTGTGAATATTAAAATAAAATGTTCAAAAATTGTGGTTCTAAACTCTGCGGAAGTTGCTGATTTGATTCCGTGTTGAAGCATTTACGTATTTTGGGGTAAAACATTTAGCAAATAACATGACAAAAATGAAGTAACGCCCTAAATTAGAAATATAAAAAAATCAAATAATTGTTTTTGAAAAGATATTATAGATATATAGTTATGGTTTCGTCACAATTTTTGAATAGAACCTTTGTAAATTAACCCCATGTGTGACGTCTTTGGTTGTTACNTCCTTTGTGAATATTAAAATAAAATGTTCAAAAATTGTGGTTCTAAACTCTGCGGAAGTTGCTGATTTGATTCCGTATTGAAGCATTTACGTATTTTGGGGTAAAACATTTAGCAAATAACATGACAAAAATGAAGTAACGCCCTAAATTAGAAATATAAAAAAATCAAATAATAGTTTTTGAAAAGATATTATAGATATGTAGTTATGGTTTCGTCACAATTTTTGAATAGAACCTTTGTAAATTAACCCCATGTGTGACGTCTTTGGTTGTTACNGTAGTTATGGTTTCGTCACAATTTTTGAATAGAACCTTTGTAAATTAACCCCATGTGTGACGTCTTTGGTTGTTACCTAAATATGCCATGTATCACAAGCACACTATTTTTTGTTAAATTGAACTTTTACTTATATTTTATCTATCAATTATAATATTTAATTTATAATGAGTAAAATATAAAAACAGAGAGAAAATAGATGTGTTGGTACTGCCTAGTAAGAAATAGTTCTAATGCAAAATATTTATTACACTGAGTGCGCACGAATGCGGTGCGGTCTCTCTTTGGTGTAATTTCCAAGACTCAATTAGGCTTTGTTTGCATGTGGTGGAGGAATATCCTGGATGTTATACTTCTACTAGAACTTTAGCAGGGCTTCATAAAAGTTGGAAGTAACCACGAATGGACTACATGTATATGTAAATTTGTGCCGTTGTGCTTCCCAAAGCATGAGCGACATTCCTGTTGTGGAAATTGGGCTTGTCGGGATGAGGGTAGCGCAAACTGCAGAAGGTTAATATGGCAGTATGGGGGAGGAGATAAGAAGGGGCAGAAATCTTCCAGAGGGATGGATTTGAAAAGTGGTCTGTGGAGATTTTAGGTATTATATTATGGTATGGGAAGATTTTAGGAGAATAATAGAGGACGTGTGGGAGAAAGTTGTCCCAAAGAAAAGATTAAGGGCTGGGGGAGATCCACCATATTATGGACAGGAGATTCTAAAAATGAAGAGGAAGTGTAAAAAATTACATGCCAAGTTGAGAAATGAATGGATGACAAGAGCGAGGGAATTTATGAAACAGATGGGAAGGGAGCTTGGAAGGAAGATCAAACAGGTGAAGAACATATTTTTAGGGCACACGATGGAAGAAAGAAAAGGCAAGGAATGGGGGAAATTAATTAGGTATCTAAAGAAGGTAAGGGGAGGAGGGGAATGGATCCCTCTGTTGAAAGGTAGGGATGGCTGTACTGCGACAAGTGACAAGGAAAAAGCGCAGATGCTGCAAGTCCAGTACTAGTCAGTGTTTGAGGCAAAGGAGGATTGGAATAGGAAAACTAATGGGGATTGAGGGTTGTTTAGTAAGTTTAAGATGTGGGAGTGGGAGATAGCAATGGGAATCAGGGGGATGAAGAGCAGTAAGGCAGTGGGACCAGACAGGATAGGGAACGCAGCCCTTAAATTTGATGGGATAGAGCTAGTGAAATTTTTGGAGGTGTTGTTTAGCAAGTCCTTAGAAGAGGGTAAGTTGCCACAAGGTTGGAAGGATGCGCTAGTGGTCTCAATACACAAGCAGCGGGAGGATAAGGGGAGGCCTGGCAGCTACAGACCGGTGAGTCTCACATAGAGTACAGGAAGGGTAATGGAGAGGCTGGTGGTTCAGTATGTGGTGAATGTTATGAGCAAGAGGAATTGGTTGGAGGAGTCACAACATGGTTTCAGAAAAGGATACTCATGTGAGATGCAGCTGACTGGGCTATTAGAGGATCTGGTGCAGGCAGTTGATGAAGGGAAGCAGGTGGACACCTGCTTCGTAGACTTTGAGAAGGCGTTTGATAAGGTGCCTCATGGAACTTTGAAGAAGAAAGTTAATGAGCTGATACAGGACAAGTGGGTAACAGAATGGATTGGGGACTTCCTCAGGGGGTGAAGAGACAGGGTGAAAGTATGGGAGGCAATATCAGAGGAAGGAGAGGTTACATCAGAGGTACCGCAGGGAAGCGTGCTGGGCCCTTTGTTGTTTACCATAATGGTAAATGACATGGGTTTGGGAATTAGGGGAAGAATAAGATTGTTTGCAGATGATTGTGTATTATACGCAGTGGCGGNGGGGGGGGGGGGAACTTGCAGGCAGACATTGACAGGATACGGTCGTGGACCATGGAGATTAAAATTAAGATAAATGTAAGAAAAACTTAGGTAGTGGGGTTTACAAGGAAGAAGGTGATAAGCAGGGACATGTACAGATGGGAGGAGCAAAAGATAGAACAATCAGCAGAATATAAGTATCTAGGGATTGTATTGCAGGTAGACCTTAGATGGAAAAGGCAGGTAGAGAGGGTGGTTGCAAAGGATAGGAGGGCTTTGGGTATGTTGGGAAGGGTGCTGAAGGGAGTCAGCTGAGAGGTGAAGGAGAAGGCATATGGCACAATGGTATGGCTGATGTTGGAATACTCTGCAGCAGCATGGAAGGGGAGGGGGAGAGAGAAAGAGAAAAAATGTTAAGTAGTTGGTAGTGACCAATTCTGAATACAAGCAAGGCAAAATGTAATAGTAAGCAGTCAATCCATTTGCTGTTAAGTGGCCTGCCTGCATGGTTTTTCTCATTTTTTGGTATAGAAGCGTGGGAGCTATTAGTATTACACTAGCACGCACTAAAAGTACGCCCTCGCCGCTACGCGCAGGGCTCTGAACTGGCACACAGTGTTCTCGTAGTGCTGCGTGTACCTATGAGACTTCCAGCGGTGACCCAATAATTTTATTGATGAAAAGTTTGTAGCAAAGTTTAATACAGGCTGCTATCATAGTTTGACGTGTGTTCAGCTAGTATGTTTGAAGATATGACAGTCTGAAAAAGCTGTTTTTAACTATTGGAAGGTTCCAATATAATATTTACGGCATGTGTAATAACTTTAAAGAACTTTTCCTTCCTCGCCTGGGTATGATGTCTTTTTGTAGGTAAACATACCGGGGGTACGTTTAATAGTTTTGTCAAAAAAAAAAACAGGATTTCAAACGCGCTGCAACACAATCGAAGCACCAGGCAGGTAGAACCCTAAGTGTAGGCTGTTTAAAGAAACTCCCTGTCTCACTATGCCATATGTTACCTACATGTGTAGGCGTACAGAGAAAGTTTTGCCTGAAATTAAATTTACGTGACTAGGTTTATTGAACTATACAGTAATGTTGTCTGTAGTAATTAACAATTTTACTTTTGAAAATGATTTTGTTTGCAGGAAAAACTAGAACAGAAAGTGATAGCAGCATCGTTGGGCTCACAACCAGGGACGCCCTTAGCCGCTTGCATGGCGTCATTCAAGCTACTTTGGATGAATATAGATCAGCAGAAAAGGAAAGGTATATATATATTTTAAAAGGTCTTGTGGTTAATAATTTACATTAGTTAGTCTCGTATTGGAAAGTTAGAGAAAGACAGGAAATGCTAAAATGTTTAGATTTTTTGAAAATAGTTTTTAGATGTTCTCAGAGATCTTTGCTCAATTTAGGTTCTGTACCTATTTCTTCCTTCTCTTTGGTGTAGAACTTGTTTGTTTGTATTATGTTATCTATAGGATGTTCACGGTAAAGTGAGCACTTTCGAGGCCCTAGTTACTTTTTCCTTTCAGCCATTTTTTATTCTTTAAGCACCTTTTAAAACAGATTTCGCCATGTAAGTAATAAACACATATTCCACCGAACTTGAAAGTTAACGTCTAAAATTATTCTAAATGAGACTGCTTTCTAAGGTGCTCACTTTACTGTGAATAGCCTTTAGTTATGTGCGCACACTTCACATACTTAAAGGGAGTATGGGATTTCAATTACAGTACAAAATTTTATCTTGTATTTCTTGTCAACAATGGACACTATAACAACAATATTCAGGTATGTAAAGTGACAACAGAGATGAGAAATTACCACATTGCACTTACACTCTAACAAATTGCAAATACAGAATGTTTCTAAAGTAGACAGACAAACTTTGGCTGTGGGTTAATCACGAAAAAAGAAGGCAAAAACAATTATATGACCTATTGTCTAAAGTGAATCCGAAGGGTGGTACATGTCTTTGAAGTTGGACCTGAAGCACTAGTTTTAAATCCCAATTACGCTACAGCATTACGGAGATTAAGTTAGAATAAGGGTAGTAACTATGATTATTTGTATAAAATTATTTGATGACATTGACAAACAGGTGTTGTGTTTACAGGTCTATGTGATTGGTTATATATTTTTAAGGCACTCGTATTTCATCTTGAAAATTTTCTCCTATAATTGTTGTATATGTTTTCACCTTCTATTTTTATGATTTAACTCACACATACATTCTGTATAATAATTTTAGTTTTGGGGTCAATACATTCCTAATTCCCATAGCTTATATCTCTGTCATGAGTTTCCCAAATAAGCCTTTTAATATTTTGACAGCATTTTTTTTGTAGCAGTTTTATTCCATTTTTAGTGTATTCCCATGCTGTGAATATTTATTTTATTATCTATTTATGAATTTTTTGATGTGCTTGCCAAAAAGTAGGCCAAAAGTTAGGTACCACTCTTAGAGTGGTACCTAAATTGGCTAGCATATATCTACAAAAAATGAGCAATATACACTTTATACAAAATACATTAAAATGTAAAATTGAACCTTTAACAAATGTGTGGTGGTGCTGACTTCCTGCTATGCAGCAGCCAAATTTGTAAGGGTTTGTGTCAACTGTTAAATGTAAATCAACTCTCCAAAAAGTCTATTGAAATGAAGCTTAGAATTTCCATTTGAAAAATTAAATGCTTCAAAATATTACTTGTTTACACAATTGTATAAAATGTAAAAATCACGGGAACTAGGTAGAAGAAGATGATATAAACTAGTACAGCGTTGGTTATTCTAAAACCTATTCAACCAAATAATTCAGTCCATTTGCAGTGTTAGAATTTTTTGAAGAAGAAGAAGAATGAAGGAAGGAAAAAAAAATATAGGATATATTTTTTTGGATGTCTAGTGGAAGTACCTTGAATTTTCCATAAATATTCTTCAGTAAATCAATATTTTAAAGAAACTTTTCTCTGATCTGTAAGTATATTTTTCTTGCCCTTTTAATAAGCGTATGTCACTTTGTGTTAAATTTCAGACAGAAGAATTAAATTGCATGCAATTTATTATACACCAACCGTGTTGGTGCTCATTGTAATCTGCTATGGATACTACATTTTTTTTCTAAATCATCAGCAAAAAGACAGGTTTGGAATATGTAATGGCTGAGATGAATTAGGAGTATGTTTATGTATGAAATTTAAGATTGCATATTTCTTGCATTGTTTAGCTTAAATAGTTAAAAAAGAATTCTCTTATCTTATTGGCAAATTCAAAACTGGCTGTGCAGAGACATTTTGTTAGTTGCATAATGTTGAAGCGAAGTTTGTATGACGTCGCCAGCAGTCCAGCAAGTCTGCAGTGACTAATGAAGGTTGTACAGGTTACTCACATGTTCCTACTATTTAACCAGGTCCTTGACCACACAGTTTTTGTTCCTAACGCACACTAATTTAAGTGTTTTAAATACACATCAGAAATAGTGGTGGGACCTACGCGTGTCTCAGGGCCAAGCCCCATATGCCTACGAGGAAGGCAAGTTATGCAAGGAAGCATGAATTGCAGAGTGTGACAACTCAAATCTAAAATTTTCTCCCAGCTATTTTTCATATGTATTCAATGTGACACAGACAAGCCATTTTATTTTGTTTCTCATTTTTCTGTTTATTTTGCAACAATACGAAGGATATTTATTATTGTTGCACTGCATACATATTTTTGAAATAATTATAATTTAATTTTTAAGTGTGTGAATTCTGATTATAGGGATAATTTGTTTTGCATTCAGTGGCCATAAGCTACTTGGAGTTAGTTGACAGTTGCCGTGACAATGCATGATGTGTTACAGAATCTGTGAGCTAGCTCTCTTGTGATAGGCGGGGTTGTGAATGCGTCTTTAAGTACTGTATGTTATTTTGAAGAAGTTATGCCATCTTGATTTTCATTGGGCAGGATGCCAACCCTGTGGGCATGGGTTGTTATTCTTTAATTTAATTTATTTTTATGTTCATATTTTACGAGTCTGCCGTATAGACCAGGCTCTCCCAATGCTGCAAAGACGTGTTTCTTTCAATGGAGAGAAGAAAGTCTTTCTAGATGAAACGGCGAGTAAATATATATATATCCCCCTCCCCAATGATTACAAAGTCCTGTTGCTTTAGCCTAAACCATTTAGGAGATACAGTAATTAACATTTTGGCTCCCCTTTAAAATCATACAGTGAAGGTTAGGTCAATAGTATACCATGTGATGATAGGAACTGATGGGCTTAAAAAAAAAATTCAGAAACTCAAATTTTCTAATATTTATGGGTTTGGTGAAACTTCTCCGTAATAGGTGCCAAATTGCAAGTCCCTAGCAGAAACTGTGCGGAAACAGTGTGCGAACGAACATCTGAAGTGGCAAAATGTCTTTTCTGTATCAAAGGGTGGAGATGGAAAGGGTAATGATGGGAATAGGTACTGAGGGGTGGCATCCCCTCAACCCTCAAGGAGGGAATGCTGCGCACCCCCAAATTATTTTGGTTTTTTTCAGTGCCAAAATTTTGTTCTTCATTAAAGTTCCTTACAGACACTTGTAGAGAAGAGAAACTGAACCTGCCTGCCATAGTGAGTGCCGCAACTGGCAGGCGTTCTGAGAGGAAAAAGTGTTAACTGGGGGGGGATACCTTATAGTAGTTGTGTGGTAGTGTGTGTATTGCATTGTAATCAGTGCTTCATGGTGTGTTCTGTAAGTGCAGTGAAGTTCGGTTAATCTGAAAATTCTGTTAATCTGAATGAGAGCGTGAGATAAAAATAATAAGCTGGAATGCAAAGTCAACTGTAATTTATTAAATTTTTCGTAATAATACGGTACAGGGAAGCTGCAAAGTTGATGAACTTCACAGTGTTCTTCGAAATATTATAAATTACTTTCCCTATGCCAAATTCCTTTTACATTTTCTTTGCACCCTGGGTTTTTTTTTAAATGCTTCAAAACTTCTAGTTTATCTGCAGTATAACGGAAAATGTAATCTGCTTCTGTTTTCTAGTTGTGGGCTATTCACGGTAAAGTGAGCACTTGTGAGGTCCTAGTTACATTTTCCTTTCAGCCATTTTTTACCATTTAACCACCTTTTTAAATAAATATTGCCATGTGAGTAATAAACACGAGGTGTATATTCCACCGCACTCGGAAGTTAACGTCTAAGGCTAAAATAAAATATATTTGTTGACTATTATTCCAAATGAGACTGCTTTGAAAAGTGCTCGCTTTACCATGAATAGCCCATAAAAAAGTTTGCCAGTGTTCTTCCAATCATTAAAAATGACATTCCGTATGCAGAATTTTACACGCTTTTCTTGCACTCGCGCCTTTCCTGAATGCTTTGAAACTTCTAGTTTATCTGTAACGGTACATGCAGTATGTTTCCGTTTGAATGCACCGAAAACACAACTTACACGCTCATAAAATTAGTGACATTTAAGCAGTGACAGCAGTCAATTGAATTAAGAGGCCAACAACATGCATATGCATTGACTGTCCACTCAGGCAGTATGGTTAGTCACCACCCACTATCTCTTTGTGACATGCGTGCACGTATACACTCATCATCAACTTGTTATAGGTCACAGCAAACTGTAAATTTGCTGCTTACTACATTACAGGAAGGATTGGGGTTAAATCGTAAATTGGGTAATCCGAACAGGCCTCTGTCCCAATTAGTTTGGATTAACAAGACTCCATTGTATTGCAAAATCTACCATGGTTTGGGTACATGTATTAGCATGCCGCACAGTGTAGTTTGTGAGTGTGTGTTCTCCTGGGATGGTTACAGCCTTGCCTGACTAGTCACCTTGTTCCAGATCTCCTTGGTTATGCTGAGTGGCACACCCTGACCAAGCAGTTGCATTCAGGCTTCGAGTGTGTTCCTCTGTTGCTCAGAGCATTTTTTGTAGTTGCTTGAAATCATTTATTATCCACGCTGTTTTTTTTAATTCATGTAAGTGCAACAATTATCCAATTCATCAAATACATAATTTTCTAACAATTGGTACTGGGTAGCTGTCTGCATCAAGCTGATGGTAACTTGTTTGAGACTTTCTTGTGTTGTGCAGGAAGACCAGGCTGTGGCTGCGCGATGCCGTCCATCACGAGAGTCGCTACACCTCTCTGTGCTGGACCTCGGCAGTTGCTCTCGTACTTAACAGTGTAGCCTTGTTTATTGCACATTTTACCTCGGATAAGGCTCGGTAAGTTGCAAGCAGTCACGTTTAAATAGTTGTGAATAATTATTTTAAGAATTCTTACATCTGACATTGGGATATTCATGAAACAGGCAAAAATTGTTAAGAAATGTCATTCATTGTAAAGCCAAGTAGAAATAAATGTAAATGCCTATGTATGTTTTGATTTGTCCACAAACTTACGTTTTGGGGATAATTTTTTCATCTGGACAGGTGCAGCAAAATTAATGAATGTATATTTTAAATTCACTGCATTTCTGATCACAGTTACAGATTGGGAGAGTAACAGCAATTATTAGTGTTAAACCAATAACAGTTGATAATACACTAAAAGTTAATTATAGATGAGTCGAATTTTATCTATTACTAGCTGACCTGGCAAACGTTGTTTTGCCATAAAAAGTATTTCTAGTGATTATAGTATTAGAAAAAAATAACTATAACTTATTGTAAGTGTGTGAGGATGTGGTATATAAGTGGAAGAGGCATGGAGCTCTGTGGACGATGACGGAATATAAAATTAGATAATTTAATAAATATTAATAAAATGGAAATACAAACAATTACAGCTTTGCGATCAATAATAAAGTTAATTAAGAAGTACACTTAATTATTGAAAATATAATTGTAAACACGTCACTACTACGATCTGAGCACAAATGAATAAGAGAAAGGTTATTGTGTGAGAGAAAGTGGAGACCGGCTACTCCGTGCTGTGTCACTGGGAGACACCTGGTGGGAATAAATTGTAACCTAGATCGATAAATGATCGATGATAATTGATCAGTTATCGACCTAGGGTAAAATTTATTAAATTACTAATATCGCTATAAAAAATTAAGGGTTGGTGGAAGAAGGGTGAAAATTTAGGAGGGTATGTATTTTTTGATGCCACATCATAAAAAAATAAAAAATAAAAATTTTGTTCAAACAATAAAAAAAAATTGTTTGGGGGTGGCCACCCTTATTACTTAGGGGTGTAAAAAATAGATATAAATCGATTCTCAGACCTACCGAGTATACATAAAAAATTTCATAAAAATCGGTCCAGCCGTTTTGGAGGAGTTCAGTGACTAACACTGTGACGGGAGAATTTTATATATTAGATAATTCTTAAATAGATCATGAAATGTAATTTTATTTCCCATAAAGGGATCAGTGTATTGTCATTAGAAATAATAGTGAGACAACTGGAGGAGTCGTAATTGACTCTACCTATATTATCTTGTATAAATGTAATGTCTGTCTGTTGAGGAACAGGGAGGCGCCGTTAATAATCATGTATGTCTCCTGGGAAGGATGATTTTTATCTCTATTATCAAAATGTAAGGAGTCTTCTAACCAAATCTGTTCTGTTTTCTCACAATATTAATAGTGTTGATTAATCAGTAATTTGTTTAACTGAAACCTGGTTTAACAGTAATTGTGTTGATTCTCACTATTTTCCGGAAAATTACTCCATATTTCGCAAAGATCGCGATCTTACCATCTCTAACATCACTAGAGGAGACTGTGTTCTCACAGCAGTTAATTCATTTAAATATCCTCACATGGTACAAAAATTTGATTTTCTGAAAGATAACACTGAGTCTGTTTCGGTTAAAATTACTAGTAATAATGCAAAAAGAATTTTAGTCAGAAATATTTACCTTCCTCCTCAATTACCTGTCAGTGATTTTAATAATTATTTCGATTTCTTAGATTCAAAATTGTTTAGTTATACTCATCATATAATTTTAGTCTGTGATTGTTATGATCCTGGTATTGATTGGAGTAATTTTCACACACAAAATATTGTTCATTATTATAATAAACCAAAAAGGCACGTCCTTATTGAAAAAATGAATTTTCTCAATTTGGAGCAGTTTAATTTCACTAAGCCACATTCAGAATTACTGGAGTTGGCATTTTCTAATCTTTATTTAGATCACGTTGAAAAGCCTTGAAGATCCTAATGTAGAGGAAGATGAGTATCAAACTGCTTCAGTCTGTTCTTGCAAAGTTGATTCTGAAAATTATAAAGAATGTAACAACTCATACTAGAATAGGAATTATAAAAAAGGAGACAACTTATCATTATTTTTAGCTTTTAGTTCCTTTGATTGGAGTTCTATATGTAACATGCAAGATGTTTTCAAAAGATTTAATTAGACTTTTAGCGTAAAATTCAAAATGTGTAAGCATAGCCACCTTGCCATTTAAGTGAAATCCACTCAGACAGAAGAAACACATCATGGTACAGCAGATAACGGCCTCAGCGACCTTGTAATTGTGGAGCCTCAAGAGTATGGAAGAGCACAATGTTATCATAAAATAATTACAAAAAAACAACTGGAAAACAGCAGATTAAGGAGGAGAAAACAAATTCTTAGAAAACTTTTGATTATTTTAGATAAAGCGGAGACCAATGAGGATTTCGAAATAGTAATAGAGAAGCACCTCAATCCAATACTGCCAACAATATAGATTTGGAAAAAGAGGTTACCATTTCACCTCTTAGCTCCAGCTGTCCAAACAAATAAATTAGAACCACAAAGAAATCTGTTTTCTATAAAAAGAAAGCACAGGAGAAGCTGTCATCAACAATAACAATAGTGTGCAACAAAACATAGCTGTGAGCGCACTATTTAAATAGTTTTATGAGTAGTGATAATATAAACAGATTTTTTTAGATTGTGTATGTTCTGCAGTTTGCTTGCTTTTTTGTTACGTATCATTTAATAAACTCTGACGCATACATGTAACATATTTTTTTTTCCCTATTTCGTATGTGTTCAGTATTATTCCTCTTTGCGTTAAACAATTTTTAATTATGTGTAGTGGAAGGTGTGTATTTTTATTTGCTAATACACATTTATAACTATGTGCATATTTGATTTTTTTTCTACAAAAGCTTATACATGTAACACATTTTTCGGTTTTGTATGTTCAGTAATTAGCCTTTTCATATTCTATAATTTTTTTACTATGTCTTGCGGAGGGCATCATGCTAGAGTTTGTATTAAGCCACTTTGTGATCAGCTGCTGCTCACCAGGGTTATGAAACACTCCGGCTTCTCCCTCTTCTGCATATGCCTCTGTCTCTCTCTCTCTCTCCTGCGCATGCTGTGAGGGGGAGGTGGCGCTGGGTGCGATACCCTCCAAAGTTCCCCAATCACTTACGAAATAAAATCTCCTTTTGTGCTCCAGAGACGTAAGTGTAGTACTTGGCTGTACCAGTTAAACTGGCTGCAAGCTTTTACAACAAAAAGTTTGCATTTACAATGTATTTCATCTACCATAATACAACTTTCGGTAAACAAATTCTGTTACTGACTCAGGACCATGATAGCAAGAAATTTCAAACACCTGCAAACAGTTTGCAGTACAATAACAAATAGCACGGCAACCGCAAGCACTGAACCATGTCACAAACAATGATGATCACTGAAAATAGAACTGCAACACCAAGGCAATAGTTTCCTTTCCCGATAAAGTGTGTATTTATATTGAAAAGAACTGAGACATTCTCTGATGACCAAACTGTATCTCTATTCTTCCCAGCAGCGATAANGGATGGTTGCTGAAAATAGAACTGCAACACCAAGGCAATAGTTTCCTTTCCCGATAAAATGTGTATTTATATTGAAAAGAACTGAGACATTCTCTGATGACCAAACTGTATCTCTATTCTTCCCAGCAGCGATAATGAATGCACATTATCATAGTTTTGTCAACAATGTATCTCTGTTATATTTTTGTATATCACGGGGGGGGGGAATATATATATATATATATACATATATAAGTTATATATCTGGGACAGTATTTAATTATCGTTACATTTTGGAGCATACTTTATAAGTTCAATAGCAGAAAATCATCTTGTAAANAGTATATATATATAAGTTATATATCTGGGACAGTATTTAATTATCGTTACATTTTGGAGCATACTTTATAAGTTCAATAGCAGAAAATCATCTTGTAAAAATTATACACTGCACTTGATGATGTATTATTTGTGTGGGAGCGGTTTGTTGTGTGATGAGTGAAATTATAGTTATTTCTATTAAATATAACTGAAATGAAATATTTACTGGTAGCTATTTGACTTTAATAAAACTATTTGCATGTTATTAGAATATTTTACTATTCAATTCGAAAATACTAGAACGTCAAAATCCTCTATTCGCACACGGCTGTTAAGCACATTTAGTTGGCTGAGCCAACCCATGTTGTGAATGCAAAGTTGTAATGTCTTGAGTAGAATAATGTGGAGTTTTAACAAAAAATGTATATGAAAAAAAGAGCAGAACAGAATAAAGAGCTTATCAGTTCATACTCCCAGGTTACCTACAGTGAGACAATAATATATATTAAACTAAAGTTTGTATGCAATGTGGCTTTTCAAAAGTAGTGATAAGTATTACAAGTGTTCATTTTCTTCTCTGCTTGTGCCGTGTTACATGTGTGTGACTATATTATCTGTTTTTGGAGTTTCAGGGATCATATTTGAATGGTTCTTCTTTTCAGCTCCAGTGATAACCTACTGGCTGAAGGATCAGTCATTCTCGTCCTGGTTTTCTTAAATTTCTGCCTAGTACTTCGTGAGAACAAGCTACGTGACACAGAGATGTCACACAGGGTTGGCTTAGTACTGCAGCATCTCAAAGGTCTGTTGAACCCCCTTTTGTAAAGAGAAAATTACGAAGTGGTCACGTGTTGTTAAGGAAAAACCATATTTCTTTTTTGTGGTGGTTGAACAATATTACTTCACGGGAGTTTCTTTGTATAGACGTATCACCATATTATTTAAAATTAGTAACATTTTATATTTTATTAATTTAATTTTGCCAAGGTAGGAAGCCATTAGAATGTTTTGAATTTTAAATTATTCAAGACACTTTGCAGGTACGACAGTTCTGGAACAAAAGTATTTTTGAAATTGGTTTTCACTGTGCAGTATTTGTACACTTTTTTAATAATTATAATCACGTGACAGTGCTTTTTGATAGCTTATTATTTAGCAGTATTAAAAGAAAACAATAACGTTATATGGAACTGTTTAAAAACTGTCAGAAACGTTACTTTTTGGAAGCTAGTCGTACTTTATTGTGTAAACACCTGTATTCAGATACGTGTTAAAACAATGTACAGTTGGACCCTGATTTTACAGTGCCTCACAACTCCTGAGAATGGCCTCATAAATTCACTGCCCTAGTATAATTGTTCCAAGCTGATTGTGACTCTCAAAACCACCAACAATTGTGTTATATGTGAGTTTTTGGCATTTAGTCAGTTTTTAATCATCTCTGTTGCAAAGATAATAGAATTTTTAAATGAGATATAAATGTATTTCTATAGACAGATGTCTTCCGAATAAAAGTATACCCCAGAATGGTACATACGACTTCCTCTTGTCCAGCAAAAAAATCTAAACACAGCATGCAGTGCTGCATAATGGGTACAAAGTCAATTTTAAGTACAGTAGCTGCTGCTTACAAAAAATCAGGCAATTTATTACTGAAATATTAATTTATTTTAATAGACTGAAGTCTTCCCAATAAATGTATACCCCAGAACGGTGTGCATTTCCCTTTGTCCCAAACAAAAATTAACACTTGGCGCTGAGTCAATTAACTAGCAACTTCTTGCAGAAAATCAGACAATTAATTTATTTCAATAGACAGACGTCTTCTGAATAAAAGTATACCCCAGAACAGTATTCATGACGTCCCCTTTCCCCCCCCAAAAAAAAAAATATGAACACCCGGTGCAGAGTCACTCGGTGAGTTTGAAATCAATTTTCAATAACTTATTGCAGAAAAATCAATCAAGTTAGTAATGAAATACAGGCCTTCCAAATAGTCTCTTGTAAAGATATTAGTTCCTTTTTTTTACGTAAGTTATTTTTTGTTCCATCTTTCAGGAACAGTCTCTCAAGTCACTCCCCTCCCCCACTCCAGGTAAAATTCTTTGTTCTAAAATAAAATAATTTGGTATTCACATACATAAGTTGAAGTTTAAAACAAGGAAGGAGCTGATTAGAGTTTGTATTATATAAAGTTTTGTTGTTAGATATTAAAATAACAAACAGCAAAAAATGTTTGTCATTATTTGTTTAAACACGGTCTCCGTTAATTTGGTTTTGTTGAGGTCGTTGGTACAAACATATTTTTACAAATATGTAATGCACGCACTGCAGACCGTTAAGTCAACAAACATGCATATATGTAGCAAAGTGAAAGATGACATCTACTGTTGAAATATCAATATGTTGCAGACAGTTTGTCTGAAATGTGCATACGTGAATATTTGGTTCATGTATCATGTATTTTAAAGCTCCGGAATAAATAATAAATTTACTGTGATAATTAAGAATATTTTTCCAGTAACATTTCACACCAAAATATGTTTCACAGCTTATTTTCTCCCCGCCAAGATTGGAAATATATGCAGGTAACATTTTCCTCTTGCTACGCACATTCACGACACTGCATTTTCAATCATTGGTCCTTTATTTCTCCATTCACTGTTACAGTATTTGCGAGAAAGTGTTTGGTTGTATTTCTTGTTGTACCTGTGTTTTCTTATAAGAAATTCTGATTAACTAATGCTGCAAAATTAGTATTATATTGTGCCTCTTCACTTAGGTTTACATTTTGACGCCCCACCTAATGGGTCTTTCTAGTGTTAGGTGGCGTCGGAATCCCCCTCCCCCCGTCGCGATGACTGTGAAGCAGGCATCATCTACTTGACGGGGTTATTACTGGGAGTGGAACTGGTTGCTGTAGGTAATTCAATTATGGCTCGACGGGCACGAGAAGGAGCTTTAGTGTGTGCTACTTTTGCTGGCTATGCAGACCGCATGTTTCCTACGTCAAAATGCTCCGTGGGGCTCTACCCCTATTCACAGTTTCATTTTTGCACACTTTTACTGAAACATTCTGTATGGAGAATAAATTAGCTTGTAAATTTATTCTATTTAACCCAGATGATAAAAAATATTTTTATATATTAGATGTCATTAATGAAATAACTATTTATATATCTTTACTAGAAGACAAAGAAGAACAATTAAAGACAGAGCTCAAACTTCAACAAGAAAGAAATTGATTGAAGAAAGAATACGAGATTAAATTTCAACAAGAAAGTGATTGATTAAAACCTAAAAAATATCAACTATATATCAACGAATCTGGTCTTTATTAATTTAATAAATTATCGATGATAATAAAATTGTGGTTTATATTTATAAATATACTAATAATGTTTTTATGGTTTATTTATTATGGAATTTCAGCTGATGTAAAGCCATTGGCTAAAAAATTTCAAACATTAATAGAAATTGAGCAAAAATATTAAATAATTATAATTGAGAACAGAATAAAAGATATATAGTTATTCATGTAGAAGATTATTATAATGATGCAGTTAATAATAATTTAATTGGGATATTTGGTTAATTTTAAGCCTGTGCTGATCCAGATTGGCTGATACCGATATTGCCAATATTTGAGTGTATCTGATCATATTCAGGATCCGTCATGGCCAAATAAAATTTGCCGATATTGTGAAAGTATAAAACATCTGTTATTATTTGCTTGTTTGCAGGCATCTTAAAGAGCTTGTCGCGTGACAGTTTTGAGGATTATAGCACGCCTTTGGCTCACATCCCTCACCCCCTTACCCCACCCCCTTCAACCTTTAGCGCACTTTGCTGTCGCCTTCGAATAGGCACGTGGCATGGAAAATCTCCAGACACGTGGAGCTGAAGCGGAGGCCT
>NQII01006972.1:0-17588 GCA_002778355.1 Clitarchus hookeri | reverse complement strand
CCAGGGCGCCACGTGCCGAGAATGTAGGCTTGCAGGCGGGCGTGTATAAAAACCCCTTTCCAAGAATGGGAGGGGGTCAGTCAGTAATCAGTCGTCAGTAATATTCAATCGGTCAGTATTATCGGTCGTCACAGGTTCAGTCGATTTCTACCGCGCCGAGAGAGTAAGTCAGAGAATAGTTACTAGGGCCGGGATCTCGGAACACGGCCACATCCGTCAGCCGCATCCTTAAGGGGGGTCAGTAATATCGGGACCGTCAGTCGATTACTACCGCCGGGTCCGGAAGTTGATGATCACCGAGTCAAGGGAAGAAATCGCGAGCAGACGTGAGAACGAGTCCAAAACCGCAGCCCAGAGAGAGTCCGCACCGACGGAACGGCTTCCAGGGCCGACCACTTCACTGGAACGCCACCACAGCTGACAGCACTCGCCACGGAGTTAAGTATGCAAATCACCGTCACAGAAGCCCCCGCCATCACGAAGTAATTCGCCCAGTAAATTCGAGTAGACAAAGTAAAACAGTACCGCACCTCGAACGTTTAATGTGGTGTATTTGTGAAAAACTATAAGATACAATATACCAGTACTTCTAATTACAACAGTGATAATCTACCTAATTTACAAAACCCGCAACCCCCCCCCCCACGCACCTAATAGTCGGGGCCTGGGGGACATTAACTTTGACCGTATAAGCCGCCTTGTCTTTTACAGTGGGGCTTACATACGTCAAGCTTCTTTGTATTTTTTGCAAGAAAATATTTAAATAAGTGGCCAAATGAGTTTACCGTATGTATTTTACCATACTCAGTAACTGTCAGTCTCAGTTTTTTATATTTAAAAACAACATGGCTCGGCTTGACCTAACGTGCTAATGTGATTTGCTTATATGCAAACACTGAAAGTGTAAAAAAACATATTGAACCCATCATTCGTACACTAAATAGAGCATAGCCATAACAGGTTTTCACCCAAATTTGGCACTGTGTGGTGCATTTAGTATTTATTCTCAAAAAGGTAATGTTTTAGTAATTAATTTCACTAAACACAAAGTTGTTTTACTGTTTACGTACGTAGCCGGCAATATAATTTGAGAAATTACAAGTAGATGGCTCGCGCTTNCTACTTGTAATTTGAGAAATTACAAGTAGATGGCTCGCGCTTGTGTAATTTACATTTCCCCAACAGATGGCTCTCAAGTATAATTGAAAATTTAGTGCTCAAGTTTGTGGTTTTGGTAACAGGCTGGTCGGAGGCATTTCCAACAAAAAGTTTGCATTCGTAAGCGAGAAAACCGAATATGGCTTGGCTTCAGGCGAGACAAGCCAAAAAGCTAACTCGTGTTAAAAACACCTAGTATCCAACAATATGAAAACCAACAAGATCTCAGACTTGTTAATCAAGAAAGCCTAATTTAAGTAATGTTTCTGCTGGAAGAAAATAAACTTATACATTTTCTGCATCCATGCTAAGTTGAAGAAATGTATATAAATTTGCATATTTGAAATACTTTGTGCCAGTTTAACAGTGGCAAAAACATTTAACATAATCTAAATATTTAGTTATATTTAGATTTTTTTTTTGTATCGACACAAGATCGGCCGATATGATTTTAAATTTTCAGTTTAAAATTATTTACAAGAAATTTTTTTAAGCTTTATAACTAAGTTATTTATTATACAAAAACAGTTGATTTTTGATCGTTCTTACACTACTTTTGTGGCAGAAATATTTCCTTTGCCAAACTTTCCCATCAGAAATCTCGTTTTGTTCCTGACCCGAGTAGAACAAACCTTAGTGTTAGTGAGCTGCGTTGGATGCAGACGCACTATTGCCAAGTATCACATGCCTACTGCCTTGTCTATCACGTACTTCTTTTGTACCTCGTTGTTTACTGTAACTAAATTGACGAAGCAATCATGAGGCTACGACCTGAAGGGGGCAAAGGTAGGGTGTGAAGCTGGCGCTATTATTGGTAGGCCTCGTTGGTAACAGCATCATCACAACAGCCTTCCATTACCGCTGATACTTGATCAGTGTTTGTCAGCAGTAATGGAACAGTTATCAGCAACTAGAAAATATTATTACTTGTCAGTGAATCAATAGTACTCGGCAGTAAACTATATTTAAGGAGGTAAAAAGGGATTTGAGAATTAATTGCTCTCTTAAATTTAATTTCGATAATTATTAAAAAGCTGTGTATAAAAATGGGTTATTTAATTGTAATTTCATATAATCTCTATGAGGACTATTTTAAATATGATACTACAATTGTCTGAACATTTGTAAATGTGTTAAATGAACGAGTATCTAGAATGATGCACTAATGACTAACTTCACTGGCATTACATATCATCCTGAGTCCTAGTGATTTCAGTATTTTCAATAATCTTTCTAGCCTCGCACAGGGTACCATCCAGCTGCTCGTCAAAAGACTGCCAGTGAGCTCCAGTGCTCGTCGGCGGTGTTGGAACCATAGCTAATGTTACTGAAATTACTGGCCAGTGAAATCAGTGAGTAACGGAAGGCAGCCTAAGAGAGGCGTGTGAAGAGAGAGTGGGTGCAGAATAAAGCTTCCCTAAGTGACGTCAGGTGTTATCCTTCAGGAGATGGGCACGCTCACTCCAAACAACCACAGCCACATTTGTTATTAGATTTTCGCAGTTTTTGTATATTGCATCATATTAATTAAGAGTAGCAATACTACAACCCATGTATTTTAATCACTGTGGACTAGCAGTAGCAAATTTATTTTTTTATTAATTTTCCTTGTGATTCCTACACTTTTGCCAGGATATTTTAATTTTTCCATTAATTTTTGTAATTTTTTTGATAGTTCCTGAGAATGGCCTTGTAAAATCGCTACCTCCTTAAATCAGCTATTTATAAAATAGGGGTCCAATTGTATCTTAAATTTCTGCAAAGGGAAAATGTATTCAGTTGAAATTTTTCCCTTACTATAAGAAATTATTCTCATATAGCAAATTGGTATTCAATATACCTGTAAGTTTGAAAAACTTACATTATAGTAATTTTTTCGAGGTATCAGGTAAAATGTATGAGAAATAGTCGAAGTCAACATAGATACACTGTTAAAGCAGTACTTATTACCCATGACTTGTTAAAGTGAAGAAGTACACGAGTTACAGAGAATATATAGTTGGCATGGAATGTGATGGCGTAGTATTCTCCCAGGTGCTGTGAATAGCTGTCGCTGGGCACCAGAGAACTACCTCCACCTGTATTCCCCGCACGCCCCTTGCATCACCCTGCAGTGGACCTACCGTGATGGTCAGTTGGTGAATCTGCCCTGGGCGTTGCTCGTCTCGGGGGATGTCATCGTGGTGCGGCCAGGGCAGGCAGTCCCAGGACACTGCACCCCTCTGCAGGTCAGTGCAGCCTGTTCTACCTACTATCCATGTGTCTTGGTACTCCCTACGAGGAAGGGCAAGCCTTTAGGCACCATTTTTAAGACAGTTTTGCTTCTGTATGAATTTAATTTTGGTGCAATCAAAACATTAATTACATACTGCATAAAATATAGAGAAAAGTCCACAAACCAGAAGCGAAGGTATATATAAGTACCAGAAATACTTTATACCAATTCATTATAGATAGTATACCATATAACAACACATTTTTTTTTTTGTTCTGGCATCGTTTACTAGAATTAGGGAGAGGCAATGTACATTACTATTTTAGGTATTTATTTTGTGTTTGTTGATATTTTTGAACGAGTCTTTTAATTATGTGAGTTAGGTATGTTCATTACCATTATGCTAATTAATTAATTAATTAATTTCACGTATCTTGTTTTTAGCATAATCACAAACTAAACTGTTTTTTTACATGCAATTCACACATCAATTTACTAAGTCATTACAATATTTGAGACAATGTATGAAGCAATTTGTAGATATTTAGTTACCATATCGTACCACACAAATTTCAATGTGTCCCAATACAGATTGCATAATCAGCTCTCTATCCAAAGTATGCTCAAAGCAAATTCACCCCGCAGTGTTATCTTCCCTATCTGTTGGCAATAAATATTTTGTATAGCGATTTTTACCAAATGACTGGTAATATTATAGTGTGTTTGTTTAAAACCACAAATTTGACAATGGGTACGTCAAGTAGGCCTAACTCACTAGGTCAATTTAATCATGGGCAACAAATTATTTTTTTGTTTTTTTGAAAAAAAAAATTTTGAACACACAAGCACGTGGTCTTAAGAAAACATGCTTGTTAAATGTAAGTTGTGTGTTGGTTATAAAAAAATTCTAAGTTCGTCACGGAGCACCCCATCAAACTTGAGGAAACATAATACCTAGGAAGAATTCTCATTTCTGGAAAGTGTGTTATTTTAATACTGCATTTCAGTGCATGGCATGAGGTGACAAGATAAGACATAACCTGCCCTTATTTTGCATAAACATGGATATCTGTGGTAACATTATCAGTATCAATATTTTAATTGGTACATAATTCTTAAGCAACTTTCCCAAAATTTTAAAAAATTCCAAAAGCATAATTTTGTGTTATACTTGCGGATTTATTCTTGCAACATCACATTGCTGCCTACATTATGTGTGCTCTGGAAGACATAGTTGGGCACATATGTGTTTTATCATTTGTCTGGAGCGAGTGCTTGATGATGTGATGGTATTTTTTTTCCTTCAAATTTTGTAAGTTTTTACCCCGCAGTTTTACTTATCTTGATATTAATGGCCCTTTCCAATAGGACATAAACTTGGAATGTGGGATGAATATGACAATGCACCACTGTGAAAAAGTATTTCAAATTTTGAAATAAATACAAAGTTAATGTACTAGAAATTGTAATTGTACGGATTAATTTCATCCAAAGCAATTTTTGCTTGTGATTAGTTACAATTTTCTGCAAGTAATTGTCCTTGAGCCTGATTATAATTTTTTTTTGTTCTTGGGAAGGGGGCATCAGTACGAAGTAAACATCTGCACTGGCATTTGCCTGCAATGGAAGTAGAAAATTGTACAGAGAAAAGTCATTATTGGTAAAGATAGCCAACACTGCATTTATGGAATCCAGAATGTGAATCAGACGTGCTGAATACACAGTCAAACTGTTTAATACATAATTGGAAAGAAAAGTCAAAAACAATGTGAGGATATTAGAAAACATGAAATATGACTATAATTGTGTGAGTATTATTCACTATGTATTTAGACAAATAACATTCATATTATTTGGTTGCAGTAACACTACTGAGGAATGATCCATTGTGCAGACACATTCACAAGGACGTGCAAAGGGTTGTTGACTTGTGCAGGATAAGGACGGACCTGAGCTGCAGGCTCGCGAGACGTACATGCCTTCAGCGCACGGCGCACATGAGCTTTTTAGCGTGCCAACGGTGCGTACGCCGTACCAAAATAAGCTGTACGTTCTGTGGGAGACGCCGTATGTGCAGAACCTGCGCCGCGCGCTGGAGCAGGCGTCCAGCCGCCCAGCCTCGTACTTCAGTCGGGTGCGGCATTTGCTGATGGTCTCCTGTATAGAACACCTCGCCATGCCCTTCGTCCTGGTGAGTCCAGAACTGTACTCGGCTTCTTGTGTCATTGTGGAATGGGGAAGTTGGCTACTTAACATTCTTGTGTAAGTGCTGGAATAATTTTTGTGAGAATGGCTCAGTACATTACAATAAAAAATTATTTTACATCATCTGATTTTACATTTTCCTGAATTCACATTTTTTTAGTCCAATTGATTGTTTTTTCAGTATATGTTCCCCCCTTTTTAAAACTTTCATTGCACCTTATTTTTTATTTCCATTTACTATTTTTACAGCATAACTTTCCCTCTTCCTACACTTTGTGTATGTACTGTATTTTGCTTCACTATTTCTTGGTTTCTTGAAAATTGTGAATAAACGTTTTCACTGTAATAGATTTATGTACATGGAAAGCAGATTGTAGATCTGTGATTGTTAAATTGTTACCCAGGTACATTAAAACTAAAAATTACAGTATGTTATATTTGTATGTGATACTATTTGGGAGTAAAAAATGTACCTTTATAAGAGAAGGTTGACAGAGTGTAATATTTTACCATTCATTCTCTCAGAAGTATAGCTTACACTCCTGCAATGGGGGGAGGAGGGAATCTAAGCGCGCTGAAAATTTTGACTTTTATGTGTGCCTAATTTAAAATGTGGTAGAGCACAGAACATAATCCATCAACCAACAAGCAGTTTGCATACCACGGAGGTTGTGTTCTCATTTCTAACTACCCTGATCCCTCAAATTTTCTGACAGCCGAATTAACTGACAATTTTTAGATATTAACACATCTGGACTAAAATATGTCCAATGATTCATATAGATTTTAAAGTCAGACTGCAGAATAGTGATTAATTAATTGGAACCACTAGTGAGATGCATATTTGATTCAGTATGTCCTGGAATTACACTGTTAATACACCGGGAACCAAAGACGTTGATGTAAAAATGAAAACATTTGAGTGACGTTAATGCTGGAGATAACTGCAGATGGGTCAAAAACTTCCTTTATGTCTAGTACTGAAATGAAAGGGATTGCCAGATGCAAAGTTATGTCCAAAAGACATTACTGTCCACATCCATGAGAGAAATTGGATGACAGAAGTACTCTTCGTTGACTGGCAAGAGAGTGTGTGTGAGCAGCATTCAGGTTCAATGATTAACTTAGTGTCTGTGCTGTGTCTTGATGCATTTCGAAGCAACTTAACTGAGGAAAAATGCACCTCTAGTTTGGAGAATGAGTTCATCGTAATTTGTACAGGCATGACTTCTCTACTGCAGCCCCATTGATGTTTGTGTAAACAAGGTCTATGTACAAGAACAGCATGAAAAGTGGTGTGGCTCCATATTATGCCAGCTGGGTTTCTGCTGTGCGGCAGGCATTTTCCATGGTTGCCACTCATCTGGGAATCCTGCAAAACAGGGAAATTGTCAGGGAATTTTAAATCTGTCAGAAAAATTGGGGGAACTAATTGGCAATTTTGAGCAGACCGGGATTACTTTGATATTTATGCTGTATGGGGCTGTTATATCATTAATCATGTACTTGCAAAACAGAAAGTTTGTATCTAATACATTAGTATATGTGGTATTCTGGTGTCTGTTAGTTTTAACTTTATATAGTTACTTTAGTAGTCCATAGAACGAAAATATTGTAAATTTAATTTTCTGGAAGGGAAAAAAAAACTGATGTGACAAGAAATTCTAAAAGAGGTTAAGTAGTAATTATCTTTCCCTTCAGTGCCGGTTTATGTTTCATGAAACAAGGTTATAAAATGACGTAGAAAAAATATGAAAAAACCACACAACGTTTCTATACGCTTGGGGCCACGCTAATAACGTATAACTGGGTTATTACTGCTACAGCTTGCAACGTAATGACGTAAACAAACACACACAAGTCAGGTACTGTACGCAAACACAGTTCAGTACATAATTCCATCATTTCACTTCATATGTGAACCGGAGACACGTAAGAGTCCTTTCTTTCATGGGATGTGGGGCGGTATGCATAGAATTTTGTTCCTTACGTGACGAAACTTAGACAAAGAATCCAGACAATGGCGATGCAAACGATGCGGCTTCAAAGTTTCATAACGCGCAAAAAATGAGACATCTGCGAACATTGTTAAATTGTGACATTGAGACATTGCAGTTGCTGAATCCGGCCCGAGAGGACCATAAATGTTACAAAAACACACTCCATTACTCCTTTTCCGGAGAACTATGGGCGTTAAGATTTTTACTGGCCCACCATTGTGTCAGACTCACCAACACACTTGGTCGTAGACAGTACTTAAGTTAAGTTCACTCAAAACATGCCATTAAAAAAAACATGAAATTTAGAAGTTCTAAACCATGTGTAAGTTCGCTGTACAGTGTGAGTATGATATTATTTTGCTGTCCCTAAATAGTTTGAAATAATAGGAAATGTCGATATCTTGTGTTCATTTTTGCACTTTATTGTTATTACTTTCGTAAATATGGTTTTGTTAATGCTGTTGCTTTTTTTTATTGGAATTTGTTCTATGTAACAGAAAAAATTGTCAAGGAAAATTCAGGTAAATGACAGGGAAATTAAAAATCAGGAACGGTTAGAAACCGTGGGGGTGTTTTTCTGTGTGGCAGGTATGTGTGTTGCTTGTGAACCTGGTGAGGTTCCTGTACTTGGACCAGCTGGTGGGATGCGGCCACTGGACGGAGATGTTCCTGCTGCAGCCCGTGGCAGCATGCCTGCCGCTGCTGCCCCTCATGTTCCCCGCCGCCTGGCTGCTGCTCGACCTGCTGGGCATGGCACGCTTACTTGCCCTCGTGCACACACCCCTCCTCCACACCCAGGTACCACGCTTCATTTGTCTTCAATCTTAGAGGATGTTGCCGTGCAGTTGGCCAGCGTTGCGATAATAGGGTGTTCCATGATCTTGATGTGTTACTTTACTTTGCACATATGCATGACACAATTGCATATATTTATACGCTTGTGTGTTTGTGTATGTGTGAAGGGAGAAAGATAATGTGCACAAACTGGAGCATCGTAAGGGGAATCCCAAGTAAATAGTTATAAACACCTCAAGGTCATATCTGGTCATAAAGGAAGCATTGTGACTGGCCCTGTCAAGGTTGTGATGTGCATTCACTGCAAGCTGAATTTCTTGCAAATTAGATCTGCAACAAGAGGATATTATTACACACAATGAGATCTAATGATTTAACTACAGATGCCGCTTTGTGATTTTGTCCTGTCTTGTAAGGAAACTACGCAGGAAAGCCCTGAAAATGTCATTTTTAACCATTTTCACAAATTTTTTTCTTTGAATATATTTACCAGGATAAAAATAAAAAGTGATGGCTGCAGATATTTTTTTTTACCTTTACTGGAAAAAGTTATATTCCTAGAAGATTTATTTGTTGAGATACACATAATGACTGACCAGATATGGCTTAGGGTAGCATCACGTCCTTTCTCTTTCGGTCCACACTTCCAACACCTTGGATATTCGTGGTCTCAACATTAGGGTCACAATTACCAGGTTCGCTGGATGCTTGGCACCTCTGACCCTATCCAAGGGTTACGAGGTCTGGACATCTTAGTAGGTGGAGAGAACAGCCCTCGGGTAGTGACTGACTCTACGAGGAACGTGTTCCCTTTAGGGTTGATCTCTTTTTGGCCAGGTAGATTAATTGTGCGCCCTAGGGTTGTGTTCGTTCAGGTGCAGCCCATGGACTGCGGCACCTGAGATCTTGTTGGGTGACTGGAAGTGCCCAGGTTAATATAGAGGGGCCTCGTTGATTTGCTACTGTCATGCAAGTTGGGTGAGCTCCCTCTGTTTTGTATACATCACCTGAGCCTGAGGTCATTGGGGCGTTGACTTTCAAAGTTTACCGTTATTTTCTACCCTTAGCTTGGAGAAAGGCATAGGTAGGGTTGGGGGGTTGGAGAATACTACAGGGATCTCTTGGCGGCAATGCAGAAGTGTACAAGTGTTCCCCTCTCATGGAAGATCAGGATCAGGGTGACACCTTGCTGTCCCTGAAACCTCTGCACATGGCAGCAAAACACGGTGGAACGTACAGAGGTGGATCGGTAGGCTCATTGTCTATCCTTTGATGGTCTGTATAAGGATCCGAGTTACACCAACCCTCCAATTTCAACACCCATCAGGGAATTGCGGTGGTGTGCTGTATTGTTGGGGGTGGTGACAGTAGTTTTGGAATTAACCTGTGTGTGACCTAGTGTCATCTTCTGGGCACTGTGCTTGACAGTCGTGTCCAAAGGACCCAGGTCCAGCCAATACTGACAGAACAGTTACAGTACTGGGCGTCAAGTTGCAATGGGGATCTTCTCCTTTGAGGCGCAATTGCCCACTGCAGGAATTATTTTGTTCTCGTCTGAGCGTGTATGTCATATTACCCTATTCTTCGTCAAGAAGTCCATGTGGATGTAGTAAGCTACTGAGCTAATGGGGATTGCAAATAATGACAAGTTAAATAGGGATAACCGATCCCCAATAAGCAGATGAAGTTCCTGAATAAAGAACTGCAGGGTTTATTCAGAATAGACAGTATTCTCCAGTGTGAAGCTTTACCCGTTCGAGTCTGTATTGCCAAGCTCACCAATAAATCCGTGTCGGCTCTGACCTAGGCAGAAACGTGGCCTAAGCCACAATCAAATTACAGCTGCCTTCCCTCATCTAGCTGTCTAGCAAACTTAGGCACGTGAGTTGATGTCTCAGATAAAGTCATTATGAGGCCGTCAGTGTAGCGAGCACACCTTTGAGGGCAACTCAAATGCTAATGTTACTCTTCCCTGACGGACTCATTGGCTAGTGGTTGCAAGTGGCGGAGTATCAGGGTGCTTGTAAGAGAGCGAAGTGTAGGCGATGGCTAAAGAACAACTGGCNGTGGCGGAGTATCAGGGTGCTTGTAAGAGAGCGAAGTGTAGGCGATGGCTAAAGAACAACTGGCATTCTGTGGGGCTGCAACTCAATATGTAGTGCTGCAGCAGACTTNGCGAGCACACCTTTGAGGGCAACTCAAATGCTAATGTTACTCTTCCCTGACGGACTCATTGGCTAGTGGTTGCAAGGTGCTTGCAAGAGAGTAAAGTGTAGGCGATGGCTAAAGAACAACTGGCATTCTGTGGGGCTGCAACTCAATATGTAGTGCTGCAGCAGACTTNGAAGTGTAGGCGATGGCTAAAGAACAACTGGCATTCTGTGGGGCTGCAACTCAATATGTAGTGCTGCAGCAGACTTCCTGAGGGTCAAGGGCATGCAGGGGTGACACACTCCCCCTTCTTTTCTCCACTTCACAGCAGCCTCTTGATGGCTGCGCATGAGAGGGGTGGTAGAGAGTGGTGGCCAAGTTAGGCCGAGTTGTGAAACGGTAGTTGACGGTTGAGTGGGTGGTATTTAAGCCCATTAAAGGGCGTACCAACCTTTGTTCAAGTCACCTCATGTCTTTAGCTGTGGTGGGAAGGATCCACATAAGGTATAACAGCAGCGTTGATGGTATTAGGATGGCATGTTTCATACATAAACGTGCAAACACTAATTTCACAGACAATATTTTACTCGGGAGTCCTCTTAATGAGTAGTAGTAGTATGTTAGTGTTTTAAGTAAATATATATTTTTATTAAGGCAAGTTATAATACAGTTAAGTCATATGTCACATATTCAGTAAACTGCCACTAGTTTTCAAGGAAATAAATTTTAAAGTTGGAGAATGTTTAAGGTTTAATATATATTGTTACTTGTGTGAAGTAGAATTTTTTGTTTCCAGTCAGATCAGAAGCTAATGATTCCTAAGTAAAATGTCAATTACGTGTTTCTTGATATAATTAATTTAGTAATGAAGTATCATTAACATAATGGTGTAGTTTATTTTATATTTTGTGGTCCATTCATTTTTCCTACTATTCACTGAGATAATATGATACCCACAAAAATTGTAGTCGAGGGTTGGTTAAGTTCATTTAGTTACACTGTAAATTCAATATCCTATGGATTAGGAATATTAAGGCAATTTTTCGATAGTGATTTTGTGATAACATTTTTGTTAGGTTTAAGAGTTCTAATGTCTAAACTGTAAAAAGTTTTGACAACTTATTGTTGCAAATATACGTGTGTTAACATGGGAAAAGTGTTACTGCTAGAGTTTATGTTAAGAGATGGAAGATTTCTTATCTTGATGGTAAGGTACTCAAATGTTTCTGAGCATCCTGGAAAACCCAANTTATGTTAAGAGATGGAAGATTTCTTATCTTGATGGTAAGGTACTCAAATGTTTCTGAGCATCCTGGAAAACCCAAGCTTTTGTTGAGACTTTATCAGAAATTTAACTTGATTTCGAAAAGGTAAATAATAGCATGCCTCTCTTCAAGTTTACGAAAAGTGCTTATCATTGTTAATATTTTAAATGTAATATTTTACTAATATCTTCACATATCATTTTGTAAGTGATGGGTGCATTATATTTTTTATGTTATGTTAAGAGATGGAAGATTTCTTATCTTGATGGTAAGGTACTCAAATGTTTCTGAGCATCCTGGAAAACCCAAACTTTTGTTGAGACTTTATCAGAAATTTAACTTGATTTCGAAAAGGTAAATAATAGCATGCCTCTCTTCAAGTTTACGAAAAGTGCTTATCATTGTTGNGAAGATTTCTTATCTTGATGGTAAGGTACTCAAATGTTTCTGAGCATCCTGGAAAACCCAAACTTTTGTTGAGACTTTATCAGAAATTTAACTTGATTTCGAAAAGGTAAATAATAGCATGCCTCTCTTCAAGTTTACGAAAAGTGCTTATCATTGTTAATATTTTAAATGTAATATTTTACTAATATCTTCACATATCATTTTGTAAGTGATGGGTGCATTATATTTTTTATGTTTCAGTCTAACAGTGTATACCTTCGTTGGTGTTTTATTTAATGGCTCTTGTTGGGTCCAGGATGAAATTGATCCTTTTGAAGAGACAGACCTGGCAGAACCAAATAATGCAGTGGCCTCTGTTGACTGGTCAGAAGTGTGGGCAAACCTGATCAAGCTGTGGAGGGGCCAGGGTGAAAACTTATCTCGCTCTGTGAACCTGCTCCATGTGTTGGGCTCCATCACGGTATGTAATCTACTGGATTTGTGTAACTCGTTTGTACAGTCAAATCTAGACAAAATGACTGTGGTAATGATTCCCTCAAAGTAAAGATCATTTTTGGGGGATCAGTAAAAAAATTGGTTAAAAATGTGAAAAATTTGAAAGAAATAAGACAAAAGCTAAGTTTTTTTGCATTTGTTTTAGCTACTGATTATTGTGATTCTCTTTGCCACTCCTGTACAACTCTGAAGAGGGAAAGATCTAAAAATAGACATAACTTACATGTAACTGTCAGCCCCTTCCATCAAGGTTGCCAATGTTCACCCATGTGCTGCGGCCTCGTTACTAAAGTTACGCTCCAGAGTTGCCCTTTGTGAGGCTAAGTAAAGCGCTTGGTGGGTCGCCAGGGTGACTTCTTGTACCGCCTGACTTGCCTCTGGAGGGCTGTTCGGCAAGCGTGGGCGGGCATCTGGCGTGTTTTGCTGGCCGTCGGTTGGCTGCTGGACTCCTCTGCTTCGGAAGTGGCTGTTAACGTCTCAGGACCGTCTGGCTCTGTGGTCCTGCCAGGCCCCTCATCGGCTGGGGTAGTCGTTGGAGGCAGGGCTCTTGGGGCTCTCCCACCTCTGGTTCTGCCGGGCACCTTTTTCACTGGGCTAGCCATCAGAGGCAGGGGCTCTTGGAGCTTCCCCACCTCTTCGGCTCTTCTGGGCTCGTCGTCTTCGAGGGAAGCAGTCGAGGTCTCAGGACCGTTTGGGCCTGTGGTCCTGCCAGGCCCCTTGTCGCCCCTTATCGACTGGGGTAGTCATTGGAGGCAGGAGCTCTCAGGGCTCTCCCATCTCTTTGGTTTTGCCGATCACCTTGTTCACTGGGGTAGCCATCGGAGGCAGGGGCTCTTGGGGCTCCCCACCTCTTTGGCTCTGCTGGGCTCATCTTCTTTGGGGGCGGCAGTCGTGGTCTTGGGGCCATCCAGCACCTAGGTTCTGCCAGACCCACGTCCACTGGGGTGGCAATCGGAGGCAGGGGCTCTTGCGTTTCCCCCACCTCTTCGGCTCTGGTGGGTTCTTTTTTCTCTTAGATGACACTGGACGGCGTGGTGAGTTGTCTCGGCTCTCCATCAAGGAGGTTCCTCCATAAGAGCTGGGACCAGTTCGGGGAAGATCCTCCGCGCACTTGGTCGGGTTGCCTTCTCAACAGGAAGCTGGTGGGCGTGGAGGGCAGGGTCAAGAAGGACATCGCCCCTCTTGGTGGCTGGTAGAGTTCTGAGCATCTGAAACTTGGGTCGATCTGAGTAGTGCCGGCTGGGATCGCCGGAGGTTTGGGTTCTGCTTGGCAGGGTGGCAAGTATTCTCAGGCCAGGATTTGACCAGCATCCTCCAGTTCGGGTTCTGGTGTGTTGTCGTCCTCTTCTTTGTCGGCGTCGCCCCCACGACTCGGTCTCCTGGTATGGCAATCCTAGGACTGCGGCATAGGGTCTCATTTGCCCTCGGGTCACTTTCCTAATTTTTCCCCATTAGTCTTTGGCCCAGTACACTTGGTCCTGTCATCTGAGGATGTTGTAAGGGCCTTCCCATTTGGGTGCCAGTCCGGTTCTGAACTGGTCTCTTGCCTTTCTTAAAGGGTAACTTCGTAGAAGGATCATCTCTCCCTTTTTGAACCGTCTGACTCCTGTCCAAGGCTGGGGGTATTTTCAGGTGATATACTGGTCGGGGGCTTCTTGTCCTTTTTCAGTCGGGCGAGGGCCTCCAGACGAGCATCTTCGGGTCGCGACATAGTCATGGGTTCTCCTTCCCACTACCAGTCTCCAGGTCAGCAGATGACCAGTCCCAAGACTAACTGGTTGGGGCTCATGTTGATCGCCACATTGTTGCGACACCTTAGAGTGAACAAAATATCAGGAAGGTTGGCATCCCAGTGTCGGTGGTCTTCGCCTAACTCAGTCTGACACTCAAGTTTATAAAAGTGCCAAAATAAAATAATCAGACGAGCCGGAAATGTAGTTTAACTGGATTTAATTATACTTTGTACTTCAGTTACAACAGCAGCATAAATAATATGTACTTCAGTTACAACAGCGGCATAATAAAAAAATTTCACAACAAGCAAGCAGCAACGAGAAAAGAATTACAGTATAATGTATTCACTGTAACTTCAAGATTTTCTGAAGCCCTGCTAAAGATCTACTTTCAGGGAGCCGATTATGTATCCTTCCGCAGTATGTAAACAAAACATTGCCATGTGACACCTGTCAAATGTTTTGTAAACAAACATTGTCATGTGGGAACTGTCAAATATTTTGTTAACAGTGTCCATGTGGGAACTACCAAAATTTATTTTTGAAGAGAAACAATGCCATGTAATCTTAACTGTCATATACTTTAATAAAATTCTCCAAATGTCTAAAAAATGCTAATCAATTTAGCAAAATATTGTAATACATACAAAAAGGTAGATTGAAGTATATATCGGAACTGTTAATTATATAATTTAATTAAAGTTTACTTATTGTATTAAGATTTATTTACATATTTGGTGTAAGGAAAAAGTTAAATTTTACATAATAAACTTTTGGAAGTAGCACTCAGGTTAAAGATTTCACTGTGATAAATGGTACCGTATTTTATCGCATATAAGTGGCACATTTTATTTAAAAAAAAATTTATTGAAAACTTGGGGTGCGACTTATAAGTGAGAAAAATTCCTCCAGCCCCGCACTAACGTTTCATTTACTACGAATTCACGGCCCGCGGCTCGATTTCCAAACTCTTCAGCGAACAAAATCACTTTCATTTTGAAACCTGCGGTGTAGGTACATCTCTGTTCCATCAAGAACTGTCGCGCTTCTTCACTGCAACATAAAAACAACACTATGCGGCGGAAAGACGAGTCACGGCTAACATTTGGCACTGAAGAACCAACGCTAATGTGCTGCCATCTCTTGGTCTCCACAAAAAGCTTTCGAAAATAATCGATTATCAGTTGGCGGCGACCAAAATTCGATTCCTTTGCATTCTTTGCGAAGGGAATAACGTAACGGAAATATTCAAATGCCTTTCTATATTTTGCACGTTTATTTGATAAACTGCAGAAATAACAACGCTAATACTAAAATTACATCTTAACCTAGAATTATCTTGTAAGTAGAAAGAATGTGTTACGTTAGTTTTATAACCACAATTCAGCGTCTCCAATATGGCGTGGTTATACTTCTGAAAAAAACGTGCCCAAACGAACAAGATGGAGTGTACGAGTCCGCTGGACAACAACTGAAATTTATTTAATTTCAATTAATAACGGTGAAATCTTTACCCATGAGTGCTACGTAAAAATGTAAATATATAGTTTAGCAATATTAACTTTACAATTACGGCATTAAATTTATACATATTAATATTTAACCTACGAACTATTTCTTTTCAGCTATAACCAACATGTCCCTTCAAAATCCGTTGTTAATTCTTACGGACTTTTAACAAATTATTAAAATTTATTGAAAAAATATACTTAAAACTTAAAACAACCAATTTATATAGTGCTTCAGTGCTAAAAGCAAGACAAAACCTTTTTCTATATACAATTTTTTTATAACCAATTGAACATGTAACTCCTAGGGTGATTTTTCAAAGGTTCTTTTCAAAAGTATCGAAGATACCGTGAATGGATTATATATATTATTCTTCATTTGAAAAAACTCTTATCACGAGAATATTTATGAAGGTGGGAGAGAAAATAAACAAGAGAAAATAAATCGTCTCCTGGTGTCCTGAATGGCCCGTCTTACCTGCGGAAAGAGTTTTATAGTGTTTCAATTAGTCCGAAATATGACATAAAAGAAAGATAGGTTGTAGGCGCTACCGGTGTGAGTTACAATCGCGACTTGCGCATTCTGCCCTCTTCAACCTCCCTTCAGGTTATGATCTATGACAAATGGCTATATCGCACCACTTAAAACTGCCCAATTAGGGCGTCACGTGATTCGGTCATATTTAAAAATAGCACAAATGCATCTTGCAACATAGGCATATATCTTATCACGTCGCCACAGTATGACCCTTGTCATCCTTCCTATATTGGATTATACTACAACAGCCAACTACATGTCCATAGCTTCTTGGTAAAAGAAAATGGTGTTGCATCACACGATAATATTGCTACTGTCAAACAACTTAAAATGAAATTATAAATTTTGAAAATCGAAAATATATAAAATATATACAAACTGGTACTACCTCAAAGGTTCAAACAGTGAATCAATTACGGTAATCTCCAAAAGTATAGCAAAATGGAATATTTCTCACACATGCCAGTTACTATTACTGCAACATTGCAAGTGGTTTTCCATTACACACTGATGCGTGATGTGTACTGACATAATCTAAATACGACTTTGCCTCATCTTCAAGTGACGTCACGTCAACCTGAGCGGGGTTTGAACCCAGGACGACTTGCTTCCAGAGCCCAACCAGCACGCCCCTAGGCAGGGAGCACCCAAAGACACAGCAGTCAAGGCCATCTGCGCCTTTGTCAGACGTCACGTGTCCGTTAATCACCCCTGCGTGCGATAGAAGCCAGCCAAGCAGTCCAGCACTGNCACCCCTGCGTGCGATAGAAGCCAGCCAAGCAGTCCAGCACTGCCCCTAAGCTCGCGGGAGCGATGCAACCTGTATGCAAGGAAAACCACATTTCCAGCCTCCCTCGAGAGAATGCGGCCTTCGCCGCTAAGGTAGAAACTCCAGCCCGAAGATACCCGACCAGCCGAAGGGAGTCGAAGGACCCGCAGCCGGCCGTCCATATAGGCGAGCGCACAGCTCCGAGATACTCAGCAGCTCGCTCCACCACCTCGTGTGCTGGAGCGAGCTGCTTACCGCCATCCTCACGAAGGACCACCGCTACCTTCAAGACATATTCCAGACCTTCGCCTAGCGACCCCCGAAGAAGTCTTCAACCTCCCTTACACT
>NQII01006971.1:85250-111689 GCA_002778355.1 Clitarchus hookeri | reverse complement strand
AATATGCAAATTTTTTTACGAAACTATAAAACTTGTCTCCGAAATGTTTACCTCAGAAAATATTATTTTTCCCTGGCGACGACGGAAAGCTACTTTCAAGATACCACATATGCTGTAAACATTATTATGGAATTTAGCTCTCCAAAATCGTTAAAATAGGCTTACAATTAAGCATATCACATTTAATATGATAGAAAGAAATGAAACGTATATATCGCTGCCAACATATCTTAAGATGTGGCAATCAGTGTTAACGTTAAAATATGTAATAACAGTTAGGGATTTTTCTTTATTAAAGTTTGGAATCACAATTTTTTTAGGTTGTCGTTAAGAAACCAGGGGAAACAGAAAAACCGTCTCAGTGTTTGTGGAAGTCCATTTTAATGTAACAATTTGCGCAAGCTTTTTAAATATGATAAATTATAAGTACTCAAGTGATAGCTACTAAATAGGAGCACGGATTCTATGCGTGCCAAGTTCCGGGCCAAACTTACCACTTGTCCCTTGTGATCTGTTTGTAAAATGTGTCCCGATTCACCTGCTAAACGGCAACTTTTAATAAACTAGAATTTTTTTTACAATCTACTGCATATATTACTTGGGTTATTACAGATTTTAAAATATTTCTTAGTTACCTCTACAGTTGATTGTATCATCACGCAGAACGAGCATGAAGGAAAATAAGATTATTCATAAATATGCTGTTAAAAATACAGACAAGGTCCTATTACTGGAACTGGAGCTATTTTTTTTTAACGTACAGTTGTGACCAAAAGAGCCGCGCAAGATATTAGACAATAATATCCGTATAGCATGCTTCGACACTATTTTCAGTGTCCTGAATTCTAAACGTTTGTAACTTTACGCAAGTGCAGTACCTTCCGAGCACGGATGACGTGTGTTCTTACACCGAGTGACAGCTGCTGAAAACTGGGGCGTCACAATTAACGGCTTTGTCCCCATGATTCGACAACAACGTAAAGAAACATCCGCTTCGTCGCACTGTTACATAAACGAGTAGTTCTCGAGTTGTGGTGGTAGAACTGTGTATCCGGTAACGGCGCGGCCTCAACACCACATGAACGTGATGTCTTGGAGACCACAGCCACTGCGGGCTTCCATCTATATAACCTTGACGCCCACAGCGTCCCTATATTTTATTCGTCCGTACCACGCTCTAACGAAGCTCGCAGGCGAACGACANTAACCTTGACGCCCACAGCGTCCCTATATTTTATTCGTCCGTACCACGCTCTAACGAAGCTCGCAGGCGAACGACAGCAATCAGGATTTAGGGCCTGGCAGCCGTGACGAAGGGAACGGCGCCAGATCGGCCCTACAAGACGACCATTTGCATGGGAAGGCGGACATGCGGGAGAATAACGTCACGGTGTGGAATCAGGTGACAGCGGGAAGAACACGAAGGCAGCGGCCAGGGGGAGATCCCGAAGTATTCCCACAACGCCGAACAAACAACAAACCTCCAGCTAGAATAGAAGGACAGACGCCAGACTCCGCGAGCAGGCAGGAACGGCGAGACGTATTTATGACCTCGCCAGGCTGTGCTTTGTCCCAGGCTTTCGACCACAATAAAAACCGAGAGAGCGTTTGGACGAACGCAACGAGAGGCCCCTTTCAATTATTTCCGCACGGACAGAACGGAGTGCTGAAACTGGTAAACCAGAACAAAACAGCAGACGCTGGACCCAAGTATGGAGCTGGAGTACACGCCCGCGGTTGATTACCCAGGGGGGCGGTCCGCGGCTACCTGGAGAAACCGGGGCAGTTTAATATGGCAATGAGGGCCTACAAAACCGGAGGAGTCCGAGGAAACATGGCAGTCGGCCGACGAGATTCCGGGAGGGAGGAGTGATTCCGCAGGAGACGAGAACGGCAGCCAGCCGCCATCAGACGCAGAGTCCTGCGTCGACCCGAGAAGGAGGGACGTCGTGACGAGTCACCGAGGCGCCCGTGACAGGACGAGAGCAGTTCCAGCTCACCGGACCTCATCTGCAAGAACAACTACCAGCACAGCAAGCCAGATAAGTACAGTCATCCAGCGAGTGTGAAGGACCTTTAGTAATTATCCCGCAGTGTGAAGGATCGTTTATAATAATCCAACAAGTGCGACGAAGATCCCCCCCCCCCCCCCTTTTACGACGCGAATTGTACGGAGCATACGTAGAAAAGGGAGGGAGTTGTCTCAAGGGCTCATGTATCAATTCACATGTTCATGCAACAATAAAACCTCGATTTGTGAAATATGAATTATCCTGTATTCATTCATTAGTGAATTGGACCATTAAACTACAGTGTCGAAGCATTCCTACGCCCGATCACTGAGGACTAGTATTAAGTGTTGGCGCCTCACGCCACAGAACAGATTACAACACCTACGTCCAAACCTCAGCTTTGGCAGGTGTCAACCTGTTAATACTGTACATCATTCTTTACTTAAACTTGTACAAGTGGAACAACTACCATGGCATACGCTGTTCACGGTAAACTGAGCACTTTTGAAAGCCCTGCTTAAGATCTACTTGTATGCACGTTGTGTATTCTTCCACCATATTTAACATTTACATTGGCATGTATCTTATCAAACTTTAAGCGCTCGTCAACTTCAAACACAAAGCAAAAGAAATAATTTCATTGTTTTTACATCATTTACCTAACACTTTTAATTCAACATTAAAACGTAGATCTACTTCCCTTCGACGCGACGTTGCCAACTTTACTGAGTGCATGCCAGACAGTGTGCCTGTTAAAATACACTATACAAGAAGGGACAGTGACATTTTTCAAAGCTGAATTAACCGTGAATGACCCAGGCTATTGATAATTCTCTACTTAATCCGACAAACACAACCCGTAGCACTTGCGCAGTGCGTTGGGAGCATTGCAACCACTCCTTCGAAAAAAAAAAATTAAGAAAAAATTGTTGTTGTCGCATTTTATTGCTGAACAGCAAACTGTAATATTTCCGGGAGCCGTAATTTCTTTTTACGATAATTCGTTCGTTTCACGATAATTTCAAAATATTTTTCCCTCTGCGACAGGACAGCCAACGTTAGAAAACATGTTTATCGTTCCAGCACTGATAATGATTGTGTACACGCGCGACCGTCGCCGTAGTGATGCCACGGGATTCCCCGTGAAAAAAAAACCATCGAAGCTCAATTAGTCAATTAAGAACAAAATAAAGTATATACATTACGGGTGGTTTGAACCGGACTCAAGACACGGTTAAGGTTTGTTCCACTAATGTTGGGAAGTAAACACGATTCCTCACTGGTGAGTTCAGCACAGGAAAAATTTCCGCCAAGGTGAGCTTTTAAGCTAGCGGTATGTGGATAAATCCTGTTCATTTGTGTGTAACAGTTTGTGTTTGGTCGGAATTGTGATGTATACTTGTCCCTGTCAAGATATTTTATAGTGAATTTATTTTTTGAAGTATTATTCACGACCTCCGACGATGTTTACGATAGTAAACGGTAAATATACAATTGTTTTTGGTATTAGGCTTTTAAAAAACAGGCTTACTTTCAGTTAAAAAAAGAAGTTTCAAATTTAAGGGCGAAATAAAAAAATCTTTGCTAAAAATAGTTTTAAGATTTTGTTGTCACATTTAAACAAAGTAATTGTGTAATACAACTTTTCGCTAAATCCAGTTTTACGACAGAATATCAAACATGTAGGCATAGTTAAATTTCCCCACTATTATTGCAAAAAACAAAAACATTCGTTAATGGGTATGTATACTAACAATGCATGTTACATATTTCGTTTTTGAAGATTGCAATTATTACATCTGTTTACATACAGATGAAACACTAGTGCTAGCTGGCTGCGATAGAAGTTTCATTCCGAAACTGTCCATAGAGCGTGAGTGGCCTCTATTTACGGACTATTTGCCGCTTGAATTCCGTTGCAGTCTGTATTTAATATGCAAATTTTTTTACGAAACTATAAAACTTGTCTCCGAAATGTTTACCTCAGAAAATATTATTTTTCCCTGACGACGACGGAAAGCTACTTTCAAGATACCACATATGCTGTAAACATTATTATGGAATTTAGCTCTCCAAAGTCGTTAAAATAGGCTTACAATTAAGCATATCACATTTAATATGATAGAAAGAAATGAAACGTATATATCGCTGCCAACATATCTTAAGATGTGGCAATCAGTGTTAACGTTAAAATATGTAATAACAGTTAGGGATTTTTCTTTATTAAAGTTTGGAATCACAATTTTTTTAGGTTGTCGTTAAGAAACCAGGGGAAACAGAAAAACCGTCTCAGTGTTTGTGGAAGTCCTTTTTAATGTAACAATTTGCGCAAGCTTTTTTAAATATGATAAATTATAAGTACTCAAGTGATAGCTACTAAATAGGAGCACGGATTCTATGCGTGCCAAGTTTTGCTGGTGAGCCAGTTGCTATCAGCGCCACCGATGACGTCAGCCTGGAACACACACCCCCTTGATGACGTAATGGAGCCGCAGTGGCCAATAAGGACGAGGCACGTCTTTCAGGGAACTGTTGATCCTAGACTTGGTTCATCCCGTGGGTAAACGTGCGCTAGAGGTAGCCTGACGTAACTCTGTGTGTATGTGTGTGTGTGTGCGTGTTCATGCGTGTGTACATATGTGTGTTGTGTTCAACATCGTCCTTGCAGGCGGTGGTGTAGTGGCTAGACTACTCGCCTCCCACGAAGGCGAATCGGGTTCGATTTCCGGCGGATTTTCGCATGTGGGAATCGTGCCGGGCGATGCCGCTGGTTGGCGGGTTTTTGTCGGGGATCTCCCGTTTTCCCCGCCCTTGCATTCCGGCGCTGCTCCAAACTCACCTCGATTCACCTAATGCCTGGTTCACATTCAAGAAACGTAACGTACAAAGCATAGGACATAAAAGTAAAAAACTGGAAACTACTAAAGTCATTGTCGAAATTGATTCACAGTTGAATACTTATGTATTATTTTCAGTCAGTGAAATTCTGCGACGAGTCTGGCGTCATTTAGCAGTATTGGTAAATAATGATTTAATGTTTTTGCATGTTTGCTTGTCCTTAAAATGTTTGCTTCTGCCATAGTAAAGATACGATTAACTGTTAAACATTTCTGATAGTCCTTCACTGCCACCTGTCCTTTTATCAAAATTTATGTCCTGTGACTTTATTTTTTAAATCCTGGTCCCTTTCTGCTGTATAACAATGTTCCTCCATTTTCACCGCTGCATAATAAATTATATAGGCTATAACCATTCCCTTTATGCACTGTGTCAGGACCTCTCATGCACACGGCCTGTTATGCGCAGCTGTGAATCACGAGGTTATAAATCACAGCGGCCAATTCTTACGCACAGGACATCTCCGCCGCTCAGCGTCAGCCTATCGGCGAGCAGTACCAAGCTCTGATGCCACATTTCTCAAGCGCCCATACCGTCACAATAGGTGTACGTTAAAATATCAAATGCACCAATATGAATTACAATTATTTACACAACGAAGAAAATTTGAATATAGTTGAAACTTAAATCGATAAAACACATACGAGATATATTCAGCAGTTTATATATATTTAAAAAAAACTGCCTGGGCGGACGAACTGCTAAATTTTACGTTCGTAGTAAACACGTTCTGACACTTAAATTTACGCATTAATGACATCTACTAAATATAAATGTAATAATTTTTATTTACTTACAGTTGTGTGGAAAATATAAATAATAATTAATCTTTTTGCTGTAGCTTGTAATGGCAGCACAAACTCCTCTTCCCTGTCCAAACAGTCGTAATGCTGTTCTTTTCCATTACAAACTTCCGCCCTTCATTCGATTTATTATAACAAAAAAACNTGTCCAAACAGTCGTAATGCTGTTCTTTTCCATTACAAACTTCCGCCCTTCATTCGATTTATTATAACAAAAAAACCGACACTTTTTTCACGCATAGCTGCCGTAATTTTTTGTCGGAAATTTCACTTCTATAGTAAAATTCTAACGACACTTTTCAAAAACAGCATTTTTTTTAAATCATTAAAATTTGTAATTCGTTTACTGAAATATCTTTTTTTTTCTCCTAAAGTGACACTAATATTGCCTTTGACGTAGAAGCAAAGCTGCCCTTTCCTTCTTCGCATGTCAGTTGCATTGTGCGTTCGCCGACATCACATGCTCTTACTGCCAAACTGATTTTTTTTCTATACTTTCGCGAAATTATATTTTTTATAAGATTATAGGTCCACCTTGTTAGCCTACATTTCGAAGGAAAGAAAGGCTTATGAGATTATTTTCCTGTCAGTGCCTGTGTGTGAATCTGTGTGCATGGCTGTGTGTGTGTATGTGTGTGTGTGCGGGGCTGTGTGTCCCCTTTCAATGTTTGAACGCGTAAACAGAATTTCACCAAACTTGTGACACATATAATACTTAGTAAGGGCACCTGACTTTTGTAGTTTTCAACAACGTCGTTCACTTAATTTTCAAAATGGCGGCCATTAAAATTTTTTGGGTGATATGTCATATTTCGGAAACCATTCAACCTACTTAAACGAAATTTTGTATGCTGGCATACCCTTGTGTAAACATTGCGTTTTGAGGTGGATATTGTTGTTGGTCAGCCATTTTAGAAAACAGCACAGCACAAATTCAAAAAATAAATATTTAGCATTATAGCTTTAAAGCTATTCAACCAATTCTCACCCAATTTAGCATGTAAGTAATACTATGGTAGGCCATGTGAACCTAAGAGATTGAACTACATTAGTTACTCATTTTTAAAATTGTAGCCATACAAACGTTTTAAGTTTATTTAGTGTATCTGCCATGCCATTTAACTAATTTCGACCAAATTTTATATACTGCAAGTATAAATTACAAGCATATTATATTCCAACAAATAACCACTTTCGTGGCAATTTTGGAAGATAGCATCCTACGAATAAATAACGTTATTATGACATAACTCGGTAAAAAAATAAACCGATTCCTACCAAATTTGGAAACAAGTAGTACTGATGCAGATAATGTTAAGTAATATGTTTCAAGCATGTCAGACATTTATTTTCAAAATGGCGGCCATGTAGCAATTTTAGCTTAAAATGTCATATCGTTGACAATATGTAATCAATCCAACATAACTTTGTATGCTGACAGTAGACATTAGAACTATAAACTGTATCTACATGGAGTATATTTTGCCCCCCATTTTGTAAGATAATGCCATGCGAGTACATAAAGTGTTTTTGCCACGTCTCGCGAAAAAATTGACAGATTCCTTCTAAATTTGGCAAACAAAAAGGACTGCAGCGGGGGGTATAAACTTGTATGTTTTATGTAGGTCAGGCACTTATTTTCAAAATGGTGGTATAAATATTTTATCTCAGTATATTTTAGTAACGAAACAAATTCCAAATTAACTTTGTATGCTAGCAGTACCTATTACAACCATCAAATTTGTCTATGTGGAGCCTCATTTCTCTGCCATTTTGTAAGATAGCCCTACCAATTAAAAATAATTTTTTTATCTCGTATCTCGGGAAAAATTTAACCCATTCTTACCAATTTTGTAGTTGATTTTGTACCTGGTAGGCCATAATAATAAATGTAATTTTTTAAAAGTAGGTAACACTTATTTACAGAATGGCGACTATAAAATCATTTCAGTTTTGTGGGTGATATCTACGAAACTATGTGACCTATTTTAACTTAGTTTTGTATATTGGCAGTATACAACCATCGATATTGTTACTACATTACTTTTATAACCTCAATTTTTGAAGATCGCCACATGAAAATTATGGAGGTTTTTTTCTATGTCTCAAGGACCAATCAACCGATACCCACCAAATGTTACACTGGAACATTTACAATAAATTTGTACCAAATTGTGCACACCATAAATGCTACAGAAGGCCATGTAAACTTTCATAAGTTAAATTGTTCAGACAATAGTGTTCGAAATAGCAGCATCGTAAATCATTTATGTAATATATATATATTAAACAATTTAACCAAATTCAACGAAAATTTGTATATAGACAGTATACATTAGAAGCATCGTATATAGAGCCTCTTTTTTTTAGCAATTTTCTACAATAGCATCAAATAAGAAAATATAATTTTTTATACCATATCTGAGGGACCAAACAACCGATTTCCATCAAATTCTTCACACAAGTAGCGCTACAGTAGGTCATGCAAACATACATGTTTAATGGGGCTCAGTCACTTATTTTCAAAATAAAGGCCCTCTAAATATTTTAGGTTCGTAAACCCTATCATTCATAACATGAGACTGATTAACTCAGGAAGTTGTTGCTTCGAATTCGACCACCGTAACGCAGTGGGTTGTACGATAGCTTACAGTACGAAGTTTTCTGGGTTCAAGTCCAGGGTAGGGCATGTGTGTATTTGTAACTGTCTCACTACTGTTTCATACGTTTCTGGTTCCATTTCTAAAGTTATTGCTTTCAAAGAGAAATCAATTCCTTCGTACCAACTGAGTTGCTTACAAATTACTTAAAAATTAATCGCACCCAAGTTGAGGAAACAGGCTCATTAGTTATATCAGTTACGTCTTTTTGTAAACCAGTTCTCTTTTTACTAAAGCTTATGCTAGCACAAAAGGTTCACTTAGCATCATACTTTCAACAAAAATTTTAACGGAAGCAAATTGAAAACAGCGAGGATCATTGAAAGCCCGTCGGGTTACTGGTCACTTGGGCTACAGATTAGAGCAAACACCAACACTGTGAGAGGCAGCAGTTGTGCCACACATTATCTGTATCGACTATGTGCTAGTCAAGACTTTGTTATAGTCTGCTTATGAAGCAAACACCAACACTGTGAGAGGCAGCAGTTGTGCCACACATTATCTGTATCGACTATGTGCTGGTCAAGACTTTGTTATCGTCTGCTTGTGAAGCAACCACCAACACTGTGAGAGGCAGCAGTTGTGCCACACGTTATCTGTATCGACTATACGCAAGTCGAGACAATGTTATCGTCTGCTTATGAAAAAACACCAACACTGCATGAAGCAGCTGTTGTGCTACACGTTATCTGTATCGACTATACGCAAGTCAAGACAATGTTATCGTCTGCTTATGAAGCAAACACCAACACTGCGTGAAGCAGCAGTTGTGCTTACACATTATCTGTATCGACTATGCGCGAGTCGAGACTTTGTTATCGTCTGCTTATGAAGCAAACACCAACACTGTGAGAGGCAGCTGTTGTGTTTACACATTATCTGTATCGACTATGCGCGAGTCGAGACTTTGTTATCGTCTGCTTATGAAGCAAACACCAACACTGTGAGAGGCAGCTGTTGTGCTTCCACATTATCTGTATCGACTATGCGCTAGTCAAGACTTTGATATTGTTTCCTCTCAGGGAAGAACGAATAATACATATTCTGCATTCAGAAAAAATAGTCGTGAGTTAATGCATATCCCGTAACAATGTAAAACACGAACGGACTAAGATACAGACTTCGGATTTTCACCTACTTGTTCAGCAGATTGAGTCTCTTGCAAAAAGGCGTCTGAATTTTAATGGAATTTTTCAGGATTTTTGAGCGCATCTGAGAAACATTTTGCTCATCTCACTGTGGCCGCTGTAACTCTGCGATCTAGGGAACAGCGCGGAGCCGCGATAGGCTACTGGCACCAGCTGGTTGGAGGAGCGCCGCTTATCGACTGACCTTCAGCAACCAAGAAGTTCTGTGCCGGGTTGTAGTAGAAATTTTACACGTCTCAAGGTCACGTCGGAGTTGTGAGATATGGGCGGCGCTTAAGGCGCCCGTCTACCTGGAAATTTTTCCCACGTTTAGGCTGAGAAGCGCGGGAGCGATAAGGGCGACACTGCCACGCGCATCAAGTAAGCCATCGCCGCTAAGCGCAAGGCTCTGAACTGGCGTGCAGTGTTCTCGCCGTGCTGCGTGTACCTGTGGGACTTTCAGCGGTGACCATATTATTTTATTAGTGGGAAGTCTTTAGAAAGGTTCAATGCAGGCCCCTATAGTAGTTTTGTATGTGTCTGATGCGTGCATTTTGAGCTACAGCGCCTTGGAAAGGCCATGTATTTTTAGCGGTTTTGGAGTACTCTGAATTGATGTTTCTAACGTACGTGATATTTTGAAAGTACTTAACAGCTCTCGTCTGAAGTGTGTGTTCTTTTCGTAGATCAGCACGTTGGACGCACGCTTAATAGTTTCGTTGAAAAACGTGTATTTGGAACACTCTGCAACGCAGTTCAAGCGCCAGGTAGACGGGCGCCTTAACGATGAGGTCTTGAGAGCCGATGAGGGTGAAATGAGGTGAGTGTGGAGCAGCGACGGATTGCAAAATGGGAGGGGGATGGGAGATCCCTGATAAAACCCGCCGACCAGCGGCATCGTCCGACACGATTCCCACGTGTGAAAATCCGGGAACGACCCCATCGGGAAGCGAACCCGTTTCGTCTATATATGGTAGGCGAGTAGTCTGACTATTTCACTGCCGCGGCCCCCTGCACATCGCCTGAATACACAGCTGCAGCCACCCTCCGGGTGTGTACGCATGCAACAGATATCTGTCATACTAAATATATATATATATATATATTTCTCCGCATGCGCTGTGTGCGATACATCCGTAAGAAGCATGCATGCGTGTGTGTTTGCAAGGTCCCTCGTGACATTCGATTGCGCAATCATGTTTACGTACTTCCCCCACTGCTGTCGGGTAGAGGTCACCGAGGTAGGACGGCGCAGCATCCTCGGCAGGAGAAGATTGTGTTGTTATGGAGACACGCGTGTGCACACATCCCATCAGGGAAACTCACTAACAACCTTCATGCCGTCGTAGCATAAGTCTCATTCACCGTCCTACCTGTTTGGCGCTCCTGGAAAAAACAACGTTATTTCCGTCCTTCTTAGATGAATGACAACGAAGGAAAGTATACTATTGCTATTATTACAACAACAGATAACCCTTACACCATCCGTAGCAGTGCTTAGAAATGTTCATCCTCTCAGCCAAATGAAGTAATAGTTGATGTTTAAAATATTCATTTAATCTTCTATTTTGTTTACATAATTTTAAGTTAAATTTTTAAAAGTAAAAAATACAGTTTTAACATACAAATTTATTTATGTTTTATTGATTGGAGTGATACTTGCCATATCCTGTTCAAACCCATGGAATACAAAAAGTTATAAATTAACTGTTGCAAGCATACTCCCCATGGTCTGTAAATAGTTAAAACAACAAAAATTGCACTAAAAATAATAAAGTACCAACCTTTGGATTTATCTCAGTGCAATTCAGGTGACAAATGATCTACAGCGGATTTTTTTTTTATACATTAAATAGTGTCTTTCACCGAGACTGTTCGAAGGAAATCTGGAGTTGTTCAAAATCCTTTGAGGCGTATTATGTGTGGATGCATTAGATTTCGACAGAATTTCAGTTCGAAAAAATAATTTGGTTAAAAAATCAAAATTTCAGCTCGAAATATTCGTGAATTTCCGGTTTCATTTATTTTTATCCAGCTTCCAATTGAAGCCAGTTTTGCATAAACTGCCGGCCCCTAGGCATAGGCTGCCTAGCAGACGTAACACGACCCATCGACGCTAGTTTGCTTCCGAACGCAACTTTGCGACGACAGTCGGCAGTAAATCGATGGTAAAATATCTCTCTGTTGAATAAAATCGAATTGAAGTTTCTGTCTTCAAAGTTCCCGAAAAGTCATTCGCGTAGTCGCTAAAATGAACACGCCTGCGAAGAAGAAAATAAGTGTAAAACTAAACACATTACAAGCACCTACCACGAAGCTGTGAACTGTGATATTTCATACTTTGCGTATACTCTTACGTGCGTTGTTCGTCCGTGCTGATTATCATAGCTTATACACGCTAACATTCCTAGTCTATTCATATCATTGCAGGTTAAAATTAGGAGTACATAAAGGTGTGGTGTTTTGAGGCGATAAAACTATTAGAAATGCGAATTTCACTCAAACAATGCAACCTAACGAACAGGATATTCTCTCTTAAAGTGATACTTCATAAAAATACTATAAACATTATTTAATTTCATTCATTGTATTTTTTAACGTGTAATACATAATACAAAAATGTGTAGCCCAATGTGTATACAAATGTCAGACATAGTAAATAGTCATAATTCATGTACTGTGAAAAACAAATTAAAATAAATAATTACAAAAAAAATTGGTACGTAGTATATTCTAACTCGCGAATACATTCGCCTTTAAATCGAATGAAATGGGACTGACCACTATGCTACATTGCACATGAAGTTCAAACGACTCCAGGTAGTTTAAGTAGCTGTTCAATAATTAACACAAATTGTGCTACATTTTGCACCATCGTTAAACGTTCGTTTGTTTCTGATAGTACACAGATTCGTGTAACGATTTTGTGCGTTTTACCCCAGTTAAATTAAATTTTACATAATTTTCCTTCAAGTTAGATCCTTTTTAGAAAAAAACATTCCTCGTGTGGAATCAGATAGATTTTTTCCCCGTAATCTTAAACTAATTTGAAAAGTGTGAATACTTTTTTTAACATACAGAAAATACTGTTTCTAAGCTTCGTCTTTTAATTACAACAGTTTGAGTTCGCGAGGCATAAAAAATATCCGCCATTTTCTCTTGCTGCGCGAGGTGCACCCGCGATAAGTTTGCACCGTTTTTTTTGTCGTCGACGCAAACAGAGCGGTCGTAATCGGAACTAACGCAAAGTACGTGTGATTTAGCGTCGTTGACGAACGTAACGCTGCTTTGCGTCGCGGTCATAATACGTCTGCAGAGCCAGAAGGCCAATGCAGTTGGAGCTCGGGAACACCGCTCACGCAGAGAGGATTGTTGTTTCACTTCTACCTACTATTTCTTTCCCATGACAACAAGCGTAACTTGGACATATCAGTCATTTGTGGCCTGCGCGCGCACACTGCATACAGTACAGATAAGCAACGCCTCATCCTCTCTCTCCTTCTCTCTCTCCGACCCTCCTGTTGAACATGTTTCTCTTTCGCTCTCGTGAATCGCATTATCTAGACTTGTGGGGGCCGCGATGGTGTGGCAGTCGGGACACTTTGCCTCCCACCGCAGCGAACCGGGTTTGATTTCCGGCTGGGTTACCGTCATTTTCGCACGTGGTAAACGTGGCGGACGTTTCTGGTGGCAGGAGGGTTTTCTCGGAGCACTCCCATATTCCCTGCTCTCGTATTCTGCCGCTGGTCCATATTCACCTCATTTCACCCTCACAAGCATAACCTGTCAACTCCCACTCCAGAATTGTAAGTCCCGCGAAATTAATTAACTGCCGTTTTGTTATTTCATAGTTATAATAATTGTGATATTTAAAACTCATTTTATTACATTATGTTATTTAGTTTGAAATGTTACATAAATTATTTTATTATTAAAATATTAAGCGGCAGAAACTCCTGCTGCGTGTTCTCTCGCAGTATTGTTACAAGACGCCAGACGTATTCCAGTTCGTGAGGGATGAAGGTCTCGATAAAATAAAATAAGTACATTTCTAATTAATTCAATATGCTGTAAATATTCCCACAACTATTATTTACAGCATTAAACTACCTATCTTCACTATTACTTTTGTTATTCTCAACGAGCGCAATATTTAATGTCTTTCTCAATCCTAATTAAAGTCCTTATTACTGTCTCTATATTTGTCACAGTCACTTAATTCACACTCAATATACTTAGTTCACACTCATTTGCACATACTCAATCTGCCTATTGCTATCGTTCCAAATGTCTACATTCACACATCCAGTTCAGTAGTCCCGCCCGTCAGTTTCACTCTTCGCTGTACCTATGCTCGCAGTCCGCATACTTCACTCTCACTTGTCACTACCGTCGCCACCCGTCGCTTTGCTGTCTTCGCACGCATTGCTCTTGAGGCCGTACAACCCTCCAAACTCTAACACTGTCGTCTTGGAGGTCCGTCGCGGCTTGAGTAGTCTCGCTGAACGGATCTAGAAGGTTCCCCACGCCCCAAGTCTCGCTGAGAGAAGCTAGGGCGATGACCAGAACATTATTGCAACGACAACCTTATAAATTGAATCCGCTCAAGGACGGGAGCGCACGAGTCCCGATAGGCTTATCTGGCACGCACGGTGGCAAACATTTGTAAATCACCGCGCTCTCTTCAGGTTACCACTCTGTCCTTGACACGCTGTTGGCACGTTTATTCGAACGGGGTGGGGCAAGGAAAGCGACGCAGAGAAGCAAGAATGTAATTATATGTTTTGGACATTCAGTATATTAGTCGTAAGTATGAATGTAGCAAGTGACAGGTTATACAAATGGTAGCTTCGTAACCATAAAATAAATTTAAAAAATTAGGGGGAAAGTACTTAAGTGCTGCTTAAAGTTTAAACGCACCCAGCAGTCATTTACGGAAGTGCCCAGAGCCCGATATTCTTACACTATGGCGTTTATCGGGAGCCGATTTACGTAGTGTGAACAATAAGCTGGGTGTAAGTTGGCACGGCGCAATGGTCACCTGCGTATCAGAATATCGCCATCTACGCTCCGCCAGGCTAGCGATAAGCGGGAAAGTGAGGGAGAATCGCTAGCCAAGTGGCGCCTGCGCACTGGAGGCGAAGGTAGCGCAGCGACCATCCTCGCCGGGGAAAGCGGCGAGAACAGTGACGTCACCGCCGCTTCTTGGCACGGAACGGGCGCCCGTCTACCTGGCGCTTGAACTGCGTTGCAGAGTGTTCGAAATACACGTTTTTCAACGAAACTATTAAGTGTGCGTCCAACGTGCTGATCTACGAAAAGAACACACACTTCAGACGAGAGCTGTTAAGTACTTTCAAAATATCACGTACGTTAGAAACATCAATTCAGAGTACTCCAAAACCGCTAAAAAAACGGCCTTTCCAATGCGCTGTAGCTCAAAATGCACGCATCAGATATATACAAAACTACTATAGGGGCCTGCATTGAACCTTCCTAAAGACTTCCCACTAATAAAATGATATGGTCACCGCTGAAAGTCCCATAGGTACACGCATCACGGCGAGAACACTGCACGCCAGTTCAGAGCCTTGCGCTTAGCGGCGATGGCGTACTTGATGCGCGTGGCAGTGTCGCCCTTATCGCTCCCACGCTTCTCGGCCTAAACGTGGGAAAAAGTTCCAGGTAGACGGGGGCCTTAATGACGAAGCAGCTATGAACATTAAACAAACGTCCTCAAAACTACACGATANTAAATAACGCGTCACACGGACGGCGGCATGGGCGCTAGGCACATACACGCTAAACTTAGCATTGGGCTCGGTATGTCAACATTGCCCTTTCACTGTTTCTAACTTCTTTCTGATAAAATTCTAGCTGCATTAACACTGGAGTTATGGTTCATCTTCGGTAAGTTTTAATTCAGTGATACTTAATGTGATGTATCAGGGATATGAAAAATGCCAGTGCATATACGTGTATATTTGCAATTATAATATTTAAAATATCTGCATCTACAATATCTGCTGATAATAACCCACAGATTTGCTTTAATTCCAGGGCTTTTCTAACAGTTAATTTCTTTATAATTTAAATACACAACAAATTAAAGTAAAACTTAAACGTCTGTAAAAATGTTTAACTTCTAAATATCACGTTCGGCTGTGCTTCGCACGTATTGTTTCCTCGGAATTTTAAGGTGTGACTATTTGGTTTTAATACAGCGATCTGTTCGGAAAAGGCGCAGCATTGTCGCTTTTGTTTTTAACACTGTTCTACAGAAGAAAAGATATCGTAAACAGAAGGCTACTGACGGCGATTTTCCCTGAACTTGACACTTTCCAACGACCACATTTGTGTTTCAATAATCAAAATTACTAGTTGGCAACAATCGACTTTCATTTATGTTCTGAAAAAAGATTTGCATTGAAATGAAATATTTCCTACATTTTAAAAAATTAGAATAGACACAACTTTTTACAGTGATGCTCACGTGACCACTATGCACATGTCATTCTCGCGGTCACATTGTATGGTACCAGATTCCGTACAAGCTTGTATATGCTATATCCGTACCAGCTGCTGCTGGAGCTATCACTATAGTTTCCGCCTGACAGGGCCGAATTTCATACCAGGATTGGTAACAACACCTGTTCTTCGTTTGTCGCAGGTTACATACCAACTTTTGTACGTGACCATTCGCATTGCAGTTTCAGAGCCTACGTAACTCCACGTGGGCCACTACTTGAAGTGAATGATTATCGGAACCAATGAGATATATGTCTACAACTTGATTATAGTCCGGAGGTTCATTCAGATAGCTTTAAAACAGAACAAAGTAAAATAATATTGACGATGCCAGCTTTTAGACACTGGTTGAAAGTGTGTTAAAACTCTTCCACTATAAGATCACTGCACGTTTCTATCTTAGATTAGTATACTTTTAGACACAGTCGTCTGAGAATGCCATTAATAGCTACCTACAGTAAAGGGCTTTGAAATTTTGTTTCGATTTGCGTGATTTATTTAAAATATCATTTCGATCTCGGCTAAGGTGTTCTTTTCGTGGATCATACGTCGGGTAAACGCGTTTTTCAAGCTTTCTTTAAAGCAATTCAAGCGCTAAGTAGACGTATAGACACATGCGAGTTGTGCAAGCATAGGGGCTCGTTATAGTCCATGTTGCCTATGTTGTAACTTGCTGCCAGTATTTACATACGTACGTACTGTATATCTATACGTATAGACACACCTACATACGTATGTAAAAACATATGTTTGTACGTACGTATGTATCCTTAGCAAGTGTTGGACTTAAAATAGAGAGTGATATTTTGAGTTTCCAATAAAAATGAATAAATACTGCTGTGAGTATCTGTGTGCGTCGGGATGACAGTACGCAACAGGTGGTTCACGATAAAGTGAGTAATTCAGAAATCAACCTCTGAGAAAAAAATCTCTTTCCTTAACTGCATACATTTTAACTTAAGCATCGACTACAATATTCACAGTAAAGTTGGCAGCGAGTTATGAGAAGTAGTTCCGGGTCGTAGCGTCTCACTGGACACAATATTAAACATTTACGGCGCCTGAAATGTATCACTTTCTTTTTGTTTTGCGCGCATATAAATAAAAATGCCCTAGTAACAACACATTTCTATTTATAACAAATGCATAACATCACTTGGCTGACTCATTGTTTCAAGAAATAGGGTTCATTGTTTTGTTTACTATTTTTTTACGCATTTCCCGTTCCCGTGTTCAATTGTTCTAAATTCCGTGAGTTTACGTGGATGTTCCTGTGCTGTTTCCTGGTTAGTAAGTTGTCGTAATTGCCTTGAGCAATGTGACTTATATGGCAGTTCGTAACCCCAAATAAAAAGATTTATTTGCATGATAAATAATATGTTCAGGCCTACAATTTATAATTCCTTTTTGCTGTATTTCGACGTTGTTGCTAGTCGCGGGAAGTCTTTAACATTTCACATAATATGCCGACCTGACCAGCGTGTCTACGTCTAATTAAAGTTGGTTATAATAATTTAAAATTCGAAGAAAATTAGGTCAAGTGCATTTAATTATATTTGCAATTTGTGTAGCGATTCTGGGTCTTCGGTGGGTGTGAGTTATTATTTACGTGACTGTCGAGAACCGAGTTTATGTGCCGATACCTCGGTACGTATTTAATTAGTTTTAACAAATAAGGATATATATATATATCCTTATTTATATATATATCCTTATATATATATATATATTGATTTACATTCCTCTTGGAAAAAAATGTTCTCTAATTTTAATATGTTTACACAGTTCCTTGACGTTTTGTTGAACCTTTTAATGTGTCCGGGCCAACATAAACAGTGAGCATTCCGAGTTGACACTGGTAAATTCAATTTCAATAATGAAAATTGGATTGCATTAAATGAGTGAATGCAATTTCATTAAATACCTTGCCATCGGTTATGTTATATTAAGTAAGTAGTATCCTGATTAAATTACGTTAACTTCGCAGTAGTCATTCGAATATCATCAAAAGTGATTTTCTCGTAATGAAGGTTAGACCAAACTTTTATGTCGTTGAATCCTGTAAAAACAAAATTCATCTGGACATCTTTACATGAAACTTGCATTTAGTGATAAACATCACTATAAAACTGTGCTGTAAAAATTTGGATCAGTTTGGTTCAACCACCAAGCCAAAGCCGGCCATTTGCCAAAAAATAATGTTATAATATACAATATTATTCATTTGGGATTTATTTGCGCTTTAAGTAGCACACTATTATTAGTAAGAATTTTGATACGTTGAGAAATATTGTCACGATTGTCTTATGCAGCGGCAGCGGGAGAACAGCGCACATTTTGTAATATTCTGCTTCAATAAAATAACGTGTCATTTAAAAGCATTGAAGCACGCCGTTTTCCTTAATTCTACTCGTAAATTTTTTTTTTCTTTTTTTTTTTTAGTTATTCTCGTATAACTTAACGACGATTTAACACAGGTTGTTTGCCGTAGATTTTGAACTAAGTAATATTAGGTCGGAGGGTTTCATTCTTATGACGGGCGAAACTTCGAATCTTGCGCGCATTTAACGAGACATGTTCTTTATAGAGCGTTGGTATGAGGGGAAATGAGAAAAAAAAAACTGGTAGACCCTTCCGCGACTCTCAAGACAGCATAAGCAAAAATAATTTCCAAATGTCATACCGCTTAATTCTAAATAGCAAAAATCGCAACATCAATGTTCAAAAGATATATTATTTACTGAAATTAACGTGTACGTATTTACAGTGAAACCTACAACTTATAGGCACATGTTGAATTGTTTTGCGAATAAATACAGCGGACTTCTGAACAGCTGATTGAGCATACGCCACATGGCGGTGTATACATTTGAGGTACGGCGGAAGGATAAGCAACGGGCTGAAAGTAGAAAATAAGGAGGACTTTCAAAAGTGCTCACTTTACCGTGAAAAGCCTTTACTTAGTCTGACGTTCGTAATACTCATCGGACGGCTGTGGGGAGCGGACACCTCATGTCTGGGGGCGGCGGGAGACTAACTGGTGTATCGAGGGGGTTTCTCATATTCCTTCCGGTCTCCTTTACAGTCACACTTGCCTCTATCTTGCCTTCCGAACTCTCTATCTTGGATGTTCCCTCATCACCGTCACCTGCTGCCATCTGGTTTTCTCATATTCCTTCTGGTCTCCTTGCACCTGGCATCCTGGCGGGGGACGAGTCTAATGCTCTGCCATTCCACCTGTGCGATACAGAGCAAAGCCTGCCCACGCAAGCAACATGAGACTCATCCTCCGCCAAGACTCCAGGTGAAAGGAGACCAGAAGGCATATGAAAAGAAACCAAGGTGGTAGCAGACGACGGTGACGAGGGAACATACAAGATGGAAGGCTCAGCAGGCAAGAGAGAGAGAGAGAGAGCAAAGGGTGAAAGTTGAGACCGGAAGGAATATGAGAACCTTCCCCCCCCCCTTTCCACCAAGGGATATAACGAACGAGAGAGGGATCATGAGAAATAAAAGACAAGAGAGAAAATACGGGAGACCCTAAGGAATATGAGAAAAACCCCAAGGGATAGAGCAGGCAAAAGAGATCGGACATGGGAGAGAGAGACTGGAAGGTATGAGAGAAGTTGCATGACAGGGCAATGAACTCGAATATTCTTCAGACAAGATGGACGTTGCTGGCAAGGAATGACAAAGCGTGAATGTCAGGGTAACCCGTCAACTCCTCATCGCCAAAAAGGAGTCATTAGCTACATTGTGGGGTCATCGGCGGAAATTGTGCAAGTGCCAGCCGCATTGTGCGAAACACATTTTTTACGGCAAATTTTTCTGGTTTTAGGGAAATTCGGGAAACTTTGGGCGTTTGTGAGGGGAAAAAGTGGAATTCCGAAGGATAAAAGGGTAAAAAACCGCCTTCGGCTAGGNGCAGGAGGTTGCCACGTGACGTCATCCAATATGGCCGACGTGGCACCGTGGCACCGCATCCAGCATCCAGGTGGGAGTGAAAAGACTATTTCAAACTACTATGAGCCTATGAAAATTTGGTTTTGAAAACGTACTTTTGCCAAATGCCTTGTACAACTCGTACAAAGTTCACAGCAAAAAGGTGACTTATGCTTTCCATTTTGCAGAGAAACGTGCGTAATGCTGGCCGTCCTCAGTCTGTGAGCACTGTTCGGATTGAGAAAGTGATACGTCAGCACATCATCGACATGCCCTCCACTAGTACACGCTCCATAGCGCGCCAAATTGGCGTGTCTCATTCAACCGCGTGGGACGTACTGTGGGTAAAACGCCGCCATCCCTACTGCTGGCAGAAAGTATAAGGCATTAAGTGAAAATACGTTTTCAAAACTCAATTTTCACAGTATCGTGTCTCCTTTAATATTATGTTTGGGTATATGGTGACATATATTTTCGACTTTATTTTTCATAAGGAATCACCTTCCGCAGTTTGGGCGTTTAATTTCCGAACATTCTGTATATACACATACTTACATTTAAACTTACGTGCACATATATGTAAATACTTCCTAAAATCCACAGCGATGATTGCTGAAATCNCACATACTTACATTTAAACTTACGTGCACATATATGTAAATACTTCCTAAAATCCACAGCGATGATTGCTGAAATCGCCAAAAATTGCACGGTTAATTTAAGTGACTTAATGCCACTGTTCCAACAGTGAAATATATTTTATGGATGCGTTGTNCCAAAAATTGCACGGTTAATTTAAGTGACTTAATGCCACTGTTCCAACAGTGAAATATATTTTATGGATGCGTTGTTAATTCGGTGTTATTAGGGATGCGGTTTATTTGATACCTGCCTGCCGACTGCACAGGTAGATGCTGAAGTTGGCCAAACAAAACAGATCTCAAATCACTCGCGCACTTCAGACAAGCAGCAACAGACTTGATCTCCTGGTTCGGAGGCGGTTAACCTTGACGTAGCCCGGCTCCACATACTGCCGTGCTAAGGAGCGGCAGGTGGACAACCCCACCCAGCTTCCTCACGGCGAGACGAAGGATGAATGAACTGCCAACAATGTTGCCTCCTTCCTACTCCCCCCNACCCCACCCAGCTTCCTCACGGCGAGACGAAGGATGAATGAACTGCCAACAATGTTGCCTCCTTCCTACTCCCCCCCTCGGCTAGTCGCCTCAGACGTAGGATAGTCAGAAGCCTCACTACTTACCGTGCGCCTCTACTTCGGTTCAGAAAAAAACACGGTTTCGTAAAATAGTGGTAAAAAAAAAGAGCGAAAGTTCATTGTTCGTTGTTCTAACGCCTGCTTTCTTTGTACTTCTTCTGCACGAGATATTCTAATTATTGTTACAATTTCTCAAAATCAGTGACCTGAACCAGGTTCTTTAATGGATGTAGGTCTTAATTAAATAAAAGAGTTGATCATAAGTTCCTAATTTATTTACAATAACTACAAAGAAAATACTCGCTACTCAAAAGCTTACAATAAATTGGTATCATTTGTTATTTACAATTAATCAATTCAATAAATACAATTTATAATCACCTCAAGTAAATTAATGGAATTAGATAACTAAAACATCTCCCAGTAAACAATGTATCAACAGCTATTGTATTATTTTACTAATTATAAGTTCATACTTGACAGTTCCAATATTTACAATAAAGTCCGTATTACACATTCATACAGTCCCACCTCAGTTCAGTCCAGATACCACCAGTCCGCAATGTTATAGAGGTATCCTAGCGCCCTCATGCACAGTAGCCTTCAACTCGTCAGGTATCACGCCATATCGTCCGTCCACACTACAGAAACACTCGTTAGCCGTAGTCTCGTATCCTCCGCCGTCGTCCCTCGCTACACCAAACTTTTCCCAATATCCTGTACTTCAGCCAGATGGCTTCCTCAAAAGACTCCCAACCCTACAGCTGCGGTGTCATTTATAGTGTCGTCTGCCATAGCCGAGAAATTTCTCCAAATGCCGCGTTGCGCCGAGGGTTCTAGTTACCAGAATAGTCTTGCTCATCCTCACAAGTCATCAGCTGCTCCNTTATTGATCATAGACTTAGACGAGGAATTCTTGAGGACATTCCGATTTTACTGCAAAGAAACGCGCCCCCAAGAAGCAAACTTTCTATATTATTGCTTTCCATTAAGCTGAATTATATCGCCAAAGTGTGCCTATTTCAGATCGCTTGCAGAACGAGGCGTAGTTTGCCCGGAAAACACCTGACGATCCAGCAGTAATAGATGATGTACAGTAAGTTTCATGTGGAAACTTACTCCACTCTCACATAACTAGCCTCTGTCTGTCCATTTCTATTCCCACCTTACGGACGATAGATAGAAAACGACGCGAGAAACGCCGCAGATACATGGAAGTATGGCGGTGCGGCATTTGTCGTTCGTCCTCAACTACATCCATGTAGTTTGTTCTAAAAATTTCTATCTTAATAATTAGGACAAATAATTTTAAGAAAAATAACTTCATGACAAACGGCTTTAGGACAAATAACTGTTAGGAGAAACCTCTTTTACGACAAACGAATTTAGAACAAACGATTTTAGAACAAAGAACTTTAGGACAAACGATTTTAGGACAAATTACTTTAGGATAAACGACTTAAGTGCATATGAATTTAAATCAAACAAAACATATATTCAGGACAAACGATTTTAGGACAAACGACATGTAATAGAAAGCGTTATTTTTATTTGAGTTGTTTGTTCCCGTAAAAAATTGTTTAATATTCACTCTACTTCAGGTGAAATTAATGTTTATTCCAGACAGGGATATCAGCTGACTGTACGTCACTTTCTGCGGTAAAATCACTTGAAAAATAAAACATAGTGTGAGAATACGATAACAATTATTATAATTTTTCCGTGATGTTAGTGATACTGATGTTCGTTGTTATAATTTTTTATCACGCGCATGTTCCATCTGCTTTGCAAAGTAGTTTCGCTCGTCGTAGAGCGTGCATTGACTCTGGTTCGTGAGAAGCAGAGAGAGTGGGCAACACTAGTAAACGTCGCACTCAATATTGCTGAAGAGCTTTCACTTTCTGCACTTGAGAATCTTCGCGCACAGTTGTGAGGACGCCACGTGTATGGGACTCTGAACTGTTTGCAAAGCACTGTTCGCAAATCTTCTTTGTAACACTGTTCAGTGTGCTTACATGTGATCTGCAGATGAGCAGTATAAGAAAATACGCTGGAATTATCGTGTCAAAAGACCCAAAGTCCCTATAATGACCGTNAATTATCGTGTCAAAAGACCCAAAGTCCCTATAATGACCGTGCCATGATAAGTTCGATGTGTAGAATTACGTATGCAATAATGTGTGCTGTTTGATGTGAGAGTTCCACCTAGTTGGAGATACGGGTACCGCTGATTGGCGCGTCTAAGTACATGTCATGGACTGGCGTGCAGTCATTTCACGTAGCAGCGTGTAGCTATACGAGTCTGGCCAGACAAACTACAATTTGAAATGTGGAAAGTATTGTTACAAGGTCGCCTGAGGAGCGTAACTGAGTTCGTGAGGGATGGAGGCCATAATAAAAATAAAATAACTTAATTTGATTTTAATTTTATTCACACAACTATTTAAGCATTAAATTATCCATCTCCAATATTAATATTTTTACACAGGGGTGACAAAAGTCATGGGATAGCAATATGTAAATAAACAGATGGCAGTAGTATCGCGCACAAAATGTATAAATGGGCAGTGCATTGGTTGGGCTTTCATTTGTATTCGAGTGATTCATGTGAAAAGGTTTCTGACGTGATTATGGCCGCACAAAGGGAATTAACAGACTTTGAACGCGGAATGGTAGTTGGAGCTAGACGCATGGGACATTCCATTTCGGAAATGGTTAGGGAATTCAACATTCCGAGATCCACAGTGTCAAGAGTGTGCCGAGAATACCTAATTTCAGGCATAACCTCCCACCATGGACAACGCAGTGGCCGACCGCCTGCACTTAATGACTGAAACCAACGACGTGTGCGCAGAATGGTCAGTGTTAACAGACAAGCAACACTGCGTGAAATAACCGCAGGAATCAATGTGGGACGTACGATGGACGTGTCCGTTAGGATAGTGCGGCGAACTTTGGTTGTACTGGGCTATGCCAGCAGAAGACCGACTCGAGTGCCTTTACTAACAGCACGACATCGCCTGCAGTGCCTCTCCTGGGCTCGGGACCATATCGGTTGGACCCTAGACGACTGGAAAACCGTGGCTTGGTCAGCTGAGTCCCGATTTAAGTTGGTAAGAGCTGATGGTAGGGTTTGAGTGTGGCGCAGACCCCACGAATCCATGGACCCAAGTTGTCAACAAGGAACTGTGTAAGTTGGTGGTGGCTCCATAATGGTGTGGGCTGTTTTTACATGGAATGGACTGGGTCCTCTGGTCCAACTGAACCGATCATTGACTGGAAAGGGTTACGTTCAGCTACTTGGAGACCACTTGCAGCCATTCATGGACTTCATGTACCCAAACAACGATAGAATATTTATGGATGACAATGCGCCATGTCACCGGGCCACAACTGTTCGCGATTGGTTTGAAGAACATTCTGGACAATTCCAGCGAATTATTTGACTACCAAGATCGGCCGACATGAATCCCACCGAACATTTATGGGACATAATCGAGAAGTCAGTTCGTGCACATACTCCTGCTTTTTCATCTCATATAGGTTTCATTATTTTCCGATAGACCATTTGAAATATAGATTTTTAAGGGATTTCCAATGTCGGGAGCGGCACGCTCCCTGATAGGCGTAACATTCCTCTGTCGAAAGCCGTTATGTCTCCGGTTGCAACTGATAGCGCGCGCGCGTGACAGTATGTAGCAAAGTTCTACGCACTTGCTTGTCTTAGTTTAAATTAATCCGGTTACGACGTTCTCAGAGAAGTATTAAAAAGGACGGTTTGAACTGCGCTAGGCAGGAATGGCATGTTTCTAGCAAGCGTAATGTCTTCAAGATATTTTTATTTCTACATTTTGAAGATATGTTATGTTTTCGTAACTTATCAGCGACAACTGATATACAAAAAATTTGAAATATATTACTCATCGTGACTTTATAATACAAATACGAGAATCTTAACTTAAAATGTCGATTTATGAAGATTCTCAACAAGTTATTTTCGAATCTGAACCTTAGTTTCCCTGAGGGCATGAATTTAGATTGTTTTAATTCTTTCATATTATTATTTCGTATCAACGAAAAATATGCAATTCAGTAAAAATTTAGTAAATGATAGCTTTTGGATTTTAAACGCCAATGAAAGTATTATACTTAGGCCGTCTAAAGCACATGCTCTTTTTGCCTACATAATGGGGCGGAATTCGACCGGCAAACTTCGTGAGGTAATTCTTTATGCAAAATCAAGTGGGGGATTTATGTTGACATAATATTAAGGGTGATACGTTGCTTTGAAAATATAGTTTTTGAACTGTATTCTTGCAAAATATCATAAACTAAGTGACATCAAATTATAATTCTCCGAACACGTTTTATGTTATCGTGATCTTCAACCTAACAGCAAATTCTCATTTATACCTACCGCTGTGATGAAAATACCAGAGGGTGGCTACCCTCTCATTGGATACAGTTTTTTTTACCGCTAGGAATTATGAACGTTTGATGATGGTTTATTGAGAAGTACGACATAATCAACAAAAATGGTTCTCTTGTTCAACTGCCCAGTACACAGTTTTCTTGCAAGACGCACACAAAACTGTCACACTAGGCAAAAGAACGTCTGTTGAATTTTCGTTATATTATCTTCATTATTGTTAATGTTACTAACGAAAACCTGGGTTCGTCTTAGAGTGGGATATCCTGTATTTTTTTAACACTGTAACATATTTTGCTAGAGTGACGTATTTAAAAATTTGAAAATTTAAATAAAAAGAGTCTATTTTAATTAACTTTTAAGCGAATTTCNCAAATTCTCATTTATACCTACCGCTGTGATGAAAATACCAGAGGGTGGCTACCCTCTCATTGGATACAGTTTTTTTACCGCTAGGAATTATGAACGTTTGATGATGGTTTATTGAGAAGTACGACATAATCAACAAAAATGGTCCTCTTGTTCAACTGCCCAGTACACAGTTTTCTTGCAAAACGCACGCAAAACTTTCACACTAGGCAAAAGAACGTCTGTTGAATTTTCGTTATATTATCTTCATTATTGTTAATGTTACTAACGAAAACCTGGGTTCGTCTTAGAGTGGGATATCCTGTATTTTTTTAACACTGTAACATATTTAGCTAGAGTGACGTATTTAAAAATTTGAAAATTTAAATAAAAAGAGTCTATTTTAATTAACTTTTAAGCGAATTTCCATTCCGGATGCCTCATAAAACACATTTTGCAAACATCCCCCCCCCCCC